>JARYGA010060985.1:22689-86338 GCA_030545235.1 Helianthus tuberosus
CAAATTTGGGTTTTGGACTAAAGTGGCAAAAGTGAGCAAACCTCAGGGACCATTTTGGCTATTAACTCTAACTATTATAATATTCAAACTAGAGATAAAATAATGACTAATATACATCACTTAAAAATAAATGGTAAAACAAATAATATAAATACTAAGACAAATGATAGATTCGGTAAACAACGCTAGACAGGTCTCTCTCTTTATTTTTACCGGCTGTAAACAATGTTAAACAAATATATTTAACCAAGTCAATTGACTATTTTATCGAACATCCATTCAAAAACCAAATCTTGATGGCTTGGTGAACCACTGGGATCATGGTTGCAGAAATCGGCCTAGGCGGCCGATTAATCGGCGCCTAGGCGCTAGGCGATCATCTACTGCCTAATTTTGAGCTAGGCGGTCATTTAATCGGTCATGGTCAAAAATCGGTCACAGGCGGTCAAAATCGGTCCTAGGCGGTCAAAAATCGGATTAATCGGACAATATTAGTCGGTCAAAATCGATCAAAATCGGTCCTAGGCGGTCAAAATTGGTCAAAATCGGTCAAAATCGAACCATACTATCTGAAACTTGAAGTATTTATGTGAATTTTGAAGTATTATTTTTATATTATTGGGTATATATATATAATTTTGAAAAAATACATATAAAAATCCCATTCCGATTAATCCCGATTAATCCCTAGGCTGTACCTCACCGCCCGACTAGCGCCTAGCGCCTTCTACAACATTGACTGGGATCAAAGCCGTAATTTCTCGAACTTAAAAGACGAAAGCTGGAATTTTGATCTAGCGCAATTAAATTTGATTGATTGATCTACTTTACTCTATCTTATACTTGATCAAGTTATCTATAAACTACGTATTCACTAAATTGATTTTGATTAATTAAATATATATTTCTAATTATGTTTAAACTATGTATTCACTCAATGTATTTTGAAACTAAACCCGACTGAATTTAAGGATGAGAGGGGTGGTCACCTCGTGGGGGTGGTAAACTCTTTCATCTAGCCAATAAACTCATGTCATGTCCCCTCTCCAACTCTCTTTTTAGGCTGGAGGGTGTGGGGGCGCCACCCAACCCAGCTGGCACACTATAGCGCCCCACCCCCCGCCATCCTCCACACCCCTGGCGCTATACAAGGCTCGCCACCATGGTAACGGCCTGAATTCGCGTGGAACGAGGTGGAAATGTCAGATTTGACCGTTGTCAAACGGTCCAATGTTAAAAAAAAAAATTCTTATTTATTATATATATAACCTATTCTAAACTAAAAAACTCATCAATCACAACCAAAACACACACCAATCACAACTAAAACACACACCAATCACAACTTAAAAAATGTCTTCTTCGAGCTCGTCATCCGACGGTGTTCTTGATGATATGGTTATCGCCATGGCGCAGGAGGCGATTAATTATTTGCAAGAAGAAGCCGAATCCTCTGCATCGCGTACCAGACAACCGCCTATTGAACGGAATCGGTTGGCTGCTCATGAACGTCTAGTGCAAGATTATTTTTGTGAAACTCCCGTGTACGATGATGTTCAGTTTAAGCGTAGGTTTCGTATGAGCCGACGACTATTCGTTAAAATTTCCGATGATCTTGCGGGCGAATCCCTTTTTTCACGCAAAGGGTAAGTGCAAGTGGCAAAGTTGGTTTCTCTGGACTACAAAAGTGTACGGCAGCAATTAGGCAACTAGCCTACGGCACATCGAGTGATGCGTGGGATGAATATTTAAGGATGTCGTCAAGAATGTGTCGTGAGTCTCTTGAAAATTTTTTTGAAGGTAACTTTCATTAACACTAGTATTTATTATTTTTTTATGTCGTTATTATTTTTTAATTAGCAATAATTTATTAGGTGTAATCTCTCTGTACGGGAGACGATATTTGAGGATGCCAACCGCAGCCGACGTTCCAATTCTATACGAGGCTCATCAGTGCTTACATGGGTTTCCTGGAATGTTGGGAAGTCTTGATTGCATGCACTGGGAATGGGCGGCATGCCCAACCGCTTGGAAAGGCCAACATCATCGTGGTGACCACGATGGTCCTACCGTAATATTACAAGCGGTCGCTTCTCAAGATTTATGGATTTGGCATGCGTACTTTGGCATGGCTGGTACGAACAATGACATTGCAGTTTTAATGACCTCGAATCTATTCGATGATGTCATAGACGGTGTTGCACCAGATACTTCATTCTATGCAAACGACGTGCAGTATAAGTATGGCTACTATCTCACAGACGGTATTTATCCCGAGTGGGCGACGTTGGTAAAAAGTCTCTCGTGTCCAGATGACGAAAAAAGATTGTATTTCAAGAAAAAACAAGAGTCAGCAAGAAAAGATATCGAGCGGGCTTTCGGTGTGTTAAAAAAAAGATGGTCTATCATCACGCAGCCGTCGAGGATACTTGAAAAAAGTAAAATGAGAAACGTTATGTATACGTGTATCATTTTGCATAACATGATATTGGAGGACTCGGGTAGAGCATTTTGTGGAGAAAGCTATGATGAAAGTATCCAACCGACGAACCCAATACTAACATACGCTGAGAAAGAAGATATCCGAGCAAAGATACGGGCTAGGCACACACACCAAAACCTTCGAGCCGATCTGACAGAGCACCTATAGTTTTATCGTGAACAAGGAGGACTCGACACAGACGACGAGTAGTGTTTTTATTTTTTAAATGAAATTATGTAGTGTTTTTTTAATGAAATTATGTAGTGTTTTTATTTTTTAAATGAAATTACCTAGTGTTTTTTATTTTTTTAATGAAATTATGTTTTCTTTTTATTTTCTAGTTAAAAGATAAATATTTAAATAAAAAAATAATTAGGTAATCATGACACGGGGCTCCATCCACACTCTCCAAATTAAAGGAGGCATAATAAATCCCCCATGCTGACATGACGATGACATGAAACCTAGGTGGCATGATAAAGCCCTATGGGGCTCCATCCACACCTCATAGCCTTACATTCAAACGTAAGGGGTGGTCCCCTCATGGGGAGTCCATTTATTTTCTTTTTTTTATTTCTATAAATTATGTGTTAATAAATAAAACATATTTTAAACCAAAAAAAATCACATTAAATTAAAAATCATTAAACTAAAATTTAAAAAACATTACATTAAATTAAAATTAAAAAAGACAATACATATATATTAAATTTAAAAAATAATACATAAAATTAAAACTAGGAAAATAAAACTAAAAATTAGAAATTGCATGGTGTATGAGAGGGTTGTAGTTTATAGATTTGAGTTCTAAGAAAATTGAGATGTACAAGTGGAGTTTAAATAGAAAACAATTTTTTTATTAAAACTATCGGCTATAATGCCGTTATAATCATCAATGTTCGAAAAAAAGGCGCGGTGATTAATCACTTAATTCGTTCAAACATTGTGTTGACTTGGGGAACGGCGGCGGTGTTCCCCGCGGTAAACTTGTTTACCGCCCCCTTCCCCGCTTCCACCCCGCTCACCCTAAGTCTATCCATATTCGTGTATGGTATAGCACTACCCCCTCCCATGGCTCCTCATCGCGCCACCGCTCACCGCCCCCGGTGGCGTTATACGACGGAAACCGGGATTCTCGCGAAGGTTATAACGGCGCCACCATTTGTTTTTCTTACACAAACATATGTATGTATAACTGAAGGGGTATAACCCTACTACACACTCAAGCTATATAATATAGGGGAAAGTTATTGTACAAATAAAGTTAACGTACTAAACGTACAAGCTGAAGGAAAAGACAAAACACGCGGTGGCATTTTTGTAACTATCTGCTTGTAGGGTAATTATCAAAATTACTCTACAAATGATTCTGTAGAGTAATTTTGATCTTTTGTAGAGTAATTTTGTAAAATGTTCTTGTAGAGTAATTTTATAAAATGTTTTTGTAGAGTAACTTACAAAATTACTCTACAAGATCAAAATTACGCTACAAGATCAATTTACAAAATTACTCTACAAGATCAAAATTACTCTACAGGATCAGTTTACAAAATTACTCTACAAGATCAAAATTATTTTACAGGATCATTTGTAGAGTAATTTTGAATTGTATGTTGTTTGATAAACTTGCAGGGTAATTTTGATTCACTTGTAAAGTAATTTTGATGCAGAGTAATTTTGATACACTTGTAGAGTAATTTTGATAATTACCCCAAAAGATCAAAATTACTCTATAAGAACATTTTACAAAATTACTCTACAAAAGATCAAAATTACTCTACAGGATCATTTGTAGAATAATTTTGATAGTTACTGATAATTACGAAAATGCAACCGTGTGTTTTTGTCTTTTCCTTCAGTTCGTACGTTTTATACGTTAAATTTACTAAATTTATTTGTATTTGATCTTTTGCCATATAATATAATCCCCCACAACTCCTCTTAATTTCTTACACAATTACCGTATGTAACATAACCCCATAGTTAACGCCCCGCTTGCGGTATGCTCATATAATGTATATATGCGTGGGCGCTCGGGGGGCAAAAGTGAAAGTGCATTAATTTTAACGTTATTTTACTAATTTCGTGAAAATAACGTTAAAAGAGGGGGACGGTTAATCATGCATCATGTGGTGGCGTTGATAGCCAAAAGACAATGGGGTGCATGCACTAATCGGCGTTTGTCTCAATTGCTGAGTGTTATGTGCCTTATGTCCAAGGCTTGATGCAAAACCACAATCGAGCCGGGGGTCTCATTGGAAGCAGCCTCTCTATTCCTACGGGGTAGAGGTAAGGCTGTCTACATCTCACCCTCCTCAGACCCTACCTTAGCTTTGCTATTGGTGGGATATACTGAGTATGATGATGATGATGATGATGATGAACATAACCCCATAGTTATGAGTTACATAGCCTAGATAGCCATCTTCCTCAC
Source organism: Helianthus tuberosus (assembly GCA_030545235.1). Lineage (NCBI taxonomy): Eukaryota > Viridiplantae > Streptophyta > Magnoliopsida > Asterales > Asteraceae > Helianthus > Helianthus tuberosus. The sequence goes on from JARYGA010060985.1 coordinate 27,606, forward strand.
GTCACGTGTATATATTTAGGAGTAACAAAATCTAGAGACTTGATACCTAGAACTTAATGATGAAGCTAACTCAAGAATCGAATCGTGTCTGCTAGTGGAACCTAAAAAGAAAATCAGAATCTCCAGTTGGCTAAAACCCACCACAAAAAACGAATAAGTTAAAGGCATCTTAGCTTAAAAACTAAGTTACAGTAACGATCAAACCCACTCTATAAAACCTCCATACAAACCCCATCTTCTGTACTTCAATGGCGTACTTGAAGAAGCTTCTAGCTGCTAAAAAGGTTCTAAGATTGTTCACCAACAAGCTCCGCCTAAACAAGCTTAAAAAATCCAAAACCACCAGTCGAAAAATCAAGAAACGACCCACCACCACCAAAGGCGGAGGAAGTTGGCTGTCCTTATTGTTTCAATCTAAGTTCAAACGAAAGCGAAAAGATGTCCATAGATATCCTAGAAAGAAAAACAAGCCAGTTTACGTTGATCAGCTGTTTCTTGACACAAAACAGGCGGAGTTGCCGGTGGTGGAGAGAATAAGGGAAAGCGCAGTGGAGGGGACAAGTGGAAAGGGGGGTGAAGGCGGGGCGGATGATATGTGGGAGTCGTTGGTTATGGGGTCGTCGCAAATGGATGGGATTAACGAGAGGGCGGAAGAGTTTATTTCTAGGTTCCGAGCCGATCTCCTCGTTCAGGAAATAATGGCTCGGAGATTGTAACAATATGAGCTTAGTTGATGATTTTGCATGTTTTTACTTTGTGTGTTAAGGTTTGGAAAGTAAGTTGTAAAGACAACTTAATTAACCATGTACATACATGTTGATATGTATTGAAATAATCACAAGCTTGTTGAAAGTTTTAGTGCTCTATTCTATATTCTTTTGAATAATGAATATCTTTATTCATCAAAATAGTTTGTCGGTATATGGTTTATTTGAAGATAGAGGGATCTTGATTCTTCTAGTTGGTTTTCAGTTGGTAGATTTGACTGATTCATGCCTGAAATTGATCCATTAGTGTTTTTTAAGGGTTCTGTCACTCTAAATTAAAGACAAAAAAAATTAATTTGATTTGATGTTTTAAAAGTAGTACGATAAAGATTAAGGAATTGGATACATTTTTAGGTAATTAACTTTTAATCGTTAGGGGATTGACCTCAGTTAAGAGAAGATTTGAAGTTTTCAGGGTGTAAAGTGGGTATTAACACCATGGATTGTAATTGATCAAAATCAGCACCATCGAGGTAGGACTGGCAACTCTTGACACGATGCGAATACATTTTGTCGGCTAACACGATTCATTTATTACACAGGAAACCCGAACACAACTCGTTTAATAAATTGACTAACCTGAACAGAAAATCGTTTAATGAATAGATTAACCCTAACAAAACTCGTTTAATAAACATATTGACCTATTGACCCATTTAAGGTTATTTAGATTTTAGAGATGAAAACTATTAAAAGTTAAATTTTAATGTTATATACTGATTCACTACATTTCAAAAAAATATACTGATTCACTAATCATTTACATTCAACTCCTCAAATCTCAAGAGTTCTCTCTCAACCCCCTTCTCTTTAACTAAGTTTGTTGATTGCGAATTAGAGATAACCAAATAAAAATACATCAATTACAAAAAAATGTTCATTTGCACTTGAGTTATTGGTCGGTTAAATTGTTACTAAGTCACTTGATATTACTCATATTCGCTAATGAATGATAAACGAGTCGACCCAGAACACGACATGAACACAACCCGCTTTTAAGTGTGTCTTACACAAACACGACACGAATAAAATATGGATTGTGTTTGGGTTCACATAACAACCCGTCAACCTAACACGGTCGACACACCTACTTTTAGAACCGAAAATGCATGAAGTGTGGTAGAACTCCATCCAAGTCCTTATCTAACTAATATTCTCTTGGAAATGCTTTACACATTACAAAGTACAACCATCAACCATTCATATATGTCGTTGTTAGTCAACCGCCCAAGAAAAACGTACAGTTAGAATGTGTTGCACGCCGTTGTTGGTCATGTTGGATTATTGTCATTAAAATTGTTCACAAAATTGATACTCATACTCTAATTATGTTTTAAAGGCTACTCTTCTAACATTTTGTTTTTTTTGTTTTGATATTTTTTTAAGATAAAGTTACAAGTTACACGTAATGGGATGTTCTCCCCTTATACATAATGGTAAATACAACTTAAAACGTATCGGTGGTATTCAGTGGCGGGACTAACCCATTAATTTAGAGGTATCTGAATTTTTTTTACCATGCAATCATACAATGATAAAAAAAAAAGATGATAATAAATAAAGTAAAACAAATTCATATTAGAGATTGTCTTTAGATTGCGGTTTCATCTTCACTTCAAAGAATCAACTTTCAACTTCAAATCAAAGAATTCAACTCCATACTTCCTAGTTTAACCACAAAAATAAAGTCTCAAAACAAACTACTAAACTAGAATTCTAGATAAACTATAACATCATCATACAAGAAATCAAACTATCAAATATTCAAAGGACAAGAAATCTAACAGGACTGTCGATCAACGGCGACGCGACAACGGGTTGAATCGATTTTCAGACAGCGAGGCGTGAGCAGGGCTGAATTGTTGATCGTCGTCTTCTATCGTGTACTCCTTTTCATGTGATGTTATGTTCGACACTTCGACGTTTGGGTTTCCTTCCGGTTTCCAAGTGCCGCCCATGCGCATAATCAATGGTTTATTGTATTCTTTAGGGCTTTATTATGATTTGGGCTTACTTATCATTTGAGGTATCATTTGGGCTTAATTATTAAACAAGTTTTTGGCTTAATTAATGATATCAAGTTTCATATTTTTTTCTTAGGGGTATCCTCGTATATGTGTAAGGGTATCCTATGTATAAAACCGAAAAAATACACTACGAATACGGGGTTGAGTCGTAGTCCATGTTACGACTACTTACACATTAGTTCCGCCCCTAGTGGTATTTGAGACGGTACACTCCTTATGATCGGCCTTTTCTCATATAGACAAAATAGAACGACGTAAATTGTGCCTAAGATACCACACTCATGTTATAGTTTGTTGATGATATTAGTCACTCCATAAGATTTCTTTAGTTTGTATTATTCCATGATTGAAAGAGTATTCAAATCCCTTCCTCTATCTCAACTAGTGTTTTTCAATGACGCGCGTTGCGTGAAAGGCATTGGTGTTTTTGACCGTAGGGTATGGTGGGGTGGGGTGGGGGTTTGGGGCATGGGTTGACACGTGGACTTCGAGCCCCGTCCCCCCCCCCCCCCCTCCCTGGTGAGTGACGTGTTGGGTCGGTATGGCGGGGCGTGGCTAGCCCGCGTGGGTTGGCCAGTTTTATAAAAATTAAAAAAAAACCTAAAATTATAAAATACATACAGAATTAAAAAAAAAGCCTAAAATTATTATTAAAAGTTCCTAAAAATTACAAAATTCTACAAAAAAAAGGATTACAAAATTAAAAAAAAAAGCCTAAAGCGTTAAGTAGATTTCGAACAGGGCGAGCTTGTCAAACGGCTTCCGCTCCTAGCCCCGGAACTCGATGTTGCCCACCGCCACCTGGTCTTCGTGACTTATATCACCACCCGGGGGCTATCGTAGTAGGCTTTAAAACGGTCAAGCTTCGGTCGTAGCTCGCGCCACTTGTGTTGGCACGCGTGTAAATTGTGCCGGTCGTTCCCCACGTTGTGCCGGTAGCTAGCGAAAGCTTCCGGCCAGTAACGGGTCTCACCGGGTTGGCGCCCTTCATCACGTTGTGCCGGTATCAAGTGTGGGTAGCGGGTTCGGATAGGTGGAGTGAAGGGTTGGGGTAGCGATGTGGACAGGCGGTGGGGTTGGGGGGTTTTATAGTGACTTGAGTGAACCGTTTGGCTTGGCCAAAGGGTTATTTTTTAGAATTTAAACCTAACCGCTATAGCCTAGCCAACCCAGCCAATGACAGCCGGCCACGGAGGACCGCTAGGCATGCTCAACGCCCGGGCTGAAACTCCCGCTCAAAGGGCCACGCCGAAACCCAAGCCCAAGCCCACCCGGGGTGGTGACTTGGACATTTATACCTAACCCAAGCCCAGCAGGTTTGGTAATATTATGAATAATAAACTTATCACATATGGATGTAGTTCATATTTTGGCCAAGTTTAGAAGTTATATGTGTGTGTGTGTGTGTGTATATATATATATATATATATATATATATATATATATATATATATATTAAAAAATTATATAAATTGAATTCAAATTTCGAATCAAGTTAAATTGAAAATCATAAATTCGCATTCGACTCGAATTCAATTACTGGACTCGAATACGAATCAACTCAAATTCGAACCTTATTAATTGAATTCGAATCGAGTTGAATTTCGAATTTTTCGAATCCTAATCGAATTCTAGACACCCCTAAGGGGGTAGGGGTGGTCATCGCTCACCACTCACTCATCACTCACAACATCCAATCAATTTCCGCCATGTCATCGAGCTTTATTCCATCACTAGTGATGGTTTCTAGACCACCCTTAGTGGCTCCTTAGGGGGCGTTTTTTTTTTCCCAATGCCCGCCGACCAACCACTCCCCTGGGCGTGTTTGGCCTGTTTTTTGGTTTTCGTGTGTTTTAAATCACGCTTTCGGGGCAAGTTGTTGGCCAATCACATGCATCCCTCTTTTTCTTGGCCAATCTCCTTTTTTGGTTAGTTTTTATTTATTTAATTCTTTACACCTCTTTTTAACATAATACTCACATCCCCACTACACCCATTTTAGAAAAACGCTCAATAATGCCCCTTGCTGACTGGACTGTCACATGACGGAAAACGCCCAAGGGTGAGTGTATTATTCACCCTTACCACTACGCATGGTCTTAGTGGAAATGTCATCACTCACCGGACACTATCAAAATTATTAAAAAAACAAAAATTCAAAACAAATTATTCACATGTAATATGGTTGAACAATGTCTCCCCAAATACATAGATAAACACTAATATTTTTTCTCCTCACACATGACCTCGCAAAAGCATTTTTTGTAATATGCGTAACCACACGCATAGAAATGAAGAATGAGATGCTATAAATAACATAAAAAAATTGGTCACACACACGGTATAAGACCGTGGGGTATGGGGCGGGGGTTGGGGGGAAACGCCCAAGCCACCACCCCGGGTGGGCTTGGGTTGGGGCGTGGCCCTTGGGGCTTGGGTTTCAAGCCGGGCGTGGGGCGGTATGGCCATGCTAGTTGGCTGAATCTCATTGGCTCACCCGCCACGTCAGACGGTTTTTTAAATTTCGAATTTTAAAATTCAAACGGTCCCCCCATCTTCTAGAACCGCCACCCGGGTCTCCCAAAGGCCCTATATATTGTAACCTCAACCAACTGGTCCCCCCATCCCACGAACCCAACAACCCCACCGGCTCCCCAACAACCCCACCGGCTACCCACTTCTCTCGAACCCGCTACCCCACTGGTCCACCCCATCCCACGAACTCAACCCCACTATGGCATCCTGGACCCATGAAGAGGAAATTGCTCTCATCACAAGTGTCGTTGACGCTATGAAGGGTCGGCCACCGGGCCAAACAAAATATTGGGTGGAAGCATTCGGAGCCTACCGACATAACGTCGGTAACGACCGCCACAACCTCAACGCGTGCCAACATAAATGGCGCGAGCTACGGCCCAAGCTCGAGCGTTTCAAGGCTTATTACGAAGCCGTTCCCGGTGGCGAGTTAAGCCACGAGGACCGCGAGTTAAGCCACCAGAGAGTGACAAGTGTCATAGGAGGAATTAAATGGAAAGGGTAATTTTGTCTATAAGAGAAAAGAGAATATGCACATGCAAATCACATGCTATTTCCCCCGCGATTTTTAAATGTCCGTAACTTTTTTATACATCATTTGTTTTTAAAAAAAATTATACCATAAAATCGAGCGCTTTTTTATCTTTAATATGAGTACCATATTGTTATATTTACAAAAAAAAAAAAAAAAACCCAGTTACATATTACACAATGGACATGATGTAAAACACAATGTAAAGTAGATCAAAAACACAATCAATGACAACAGATAAAGACACAATGGACAACATACTAAAACACAATGACCATAACGTATAACACAATAGCGATAACATATAACACAATAAATATTAGACTAAATAAAAACACAATTGATGACAACAGATAAAATACACAATTAATGACAGCAGATAAAAGACACAATGGATAGCAGTGAAAACATAATAGAAAACAAACTAAAAACACAATACACAACAAACTAAAACACAATGAACAAGATAATAAAAAAAATTGAACAAGTTATTAAAACACAATGGAAAACAACACAATGACCATAACGTATAACACAATGGCGATAACATATAACACAATAAATATCAGAGTAAATAAAAACACAATTGATGATAACAGATAAAAGACACAATTAATGACAGCAGATAAAAAACACAATGGAGAGCAGTGAAAACACAATAGAAAACAAACTAAAAACACAATACACAACAAACTAAAACACAATGAACAAGATAATAAAAAAAATTGAACAAATTATTAAAACACAATGGAAAACATATTAAACACAATGACCTGAAAATAACACAATTTATAGAAAACCCAGATATAACACCATCTTCATTGTGTCATATATTGTGTTATAGGTTCTTATAAAAACGCAATTGATAGAACCCAAATTAACATTGTGTTATAGGTTTTGATAATAACACAATGTATAGAAACTCTACTAAAACGTAATGGCCAAAACCCAGTTAAAAGACACAATGAACTGAACCTTTAACACAATGCGAAAAAACCCAGTAAAAATGAAATTTTTTATTTTATTTTTATATGATAATATGGTACTCATATTAAAGATAAAAAAAGCGCTCGTTATTATGGTGAAATTTGTTTTTTTAAAATGTCGTATGAAAAAGTTATGGACGTTTTAAATCGATATGGAATTGGCATGTGCCTTGCATGTGGAGAGAGAAAATCCATAAATATAGGATTCCCTTTATGCCCTTCTATTATCTTCTTTTCTCTACAACTAATCTCAACCCTCAAAATCTAAGATCAATGGACTAGAAACCTTCTTACCCTTCTTATTTATTTTATCCTTTGTATTTGATCCTAACCCTAATTTATAAATATATCCTTAAAATGAGGCTAAATTGATGCTTTAAACAATAATTATATTTTAGCCCTCATCTTATTACACTTATATCCTAAGTTTTAACATAATTATAACAAATTAGTTACATTTCCCCCTCCACAACAAACTTATAATTCTTTCACGTGTTCTTGTCATATCTTATAAACTATAATGTTTTAAAAAAAAAAATCTAAAAGTATCATGACGACCAACTCAATTTTGTTGATGTTTCGATAGTTATCTTAGTCAGTATTGACATGTGGATTAAAAGGTACAAGTAGATGATTGTCACACCCAACCAATGGCGGAATCATCGGAGTGGGACTTGTTCAAGATTGTAAGAGACTTCATAACACTATTTGTGACAATATTTAATTCAACCGATTTCATTTCATAGCAAAATTGTCAAATATTACAAAAAACTCAAATAACAACATTGTCCAAACATGATAATAACAAAATTGATACAACACTTTAAACCTAAACGTCTAAGTGAGTATCTAGGCATCTTTGCTAGTCCGTTTTCATAGCATCATCAATCATCAACCTGTAACATGTTTAAAATACAATTCAATGCAAAAGCAAATGCGAGTATACAAGTTTATGAATAAGTATAAGTATAAAAGTTTAAAAACGAATCCACATGGCAACTTAGTTTATACAAGATCAGCCTAACATGGCATGCAATATTTCTAGCCAATCCTCTGTTTACGCAAGAATGTTTAGTTAATTCGACATGACCACAAGGGCGGTGCGTTACTCCTATAGCGCTATACATGTCAAATGGAGGCTCGTGAAAGCTAATGACTAAAACATATCACATAAGTATGGTCCACGTAAGCATCAAGTATCATAACATAGTATTCATGTATGAGGATTGTTTTCGTGCATTACATCAAGAATAAGTTTAAGTGTGTTTTAATAAGGTAACATGTTACACCCCAAAAAGTGATAAACATAAAAAGAGGGTTGCGAGTATACTCACAAATTTGCATATGCTTTTCGATTATCCAATGTGACTAAGTTGATGAGGTTAGAAGGTTGAATATGTTCGTTTAGGGATTTAGGAAGTTAAAACACAAGAATATAGGTATTCGAAAGTAATCATCCTTTAACACCAAGTACTTGTTCCTGACACTATGAAACCTCAAGGGTTAATGTTTTCATGAGTAATATACTCATTAGAATCGTAACAAGTCTTATGTCTTAGATGATGTTATTCTAGTATCTTGACGAATGGACACAAGTCCACCATCAAGGGTTCGAATAGTATATATATGTATAAGTATTATATGTATTATTTAGTCCATTAGTCAAGCATGAGGTAGAAGATAAATCTTCATTTAGGTATCTCTATTGTGTCATAGAATTCATGTAGGAGGTAGGAAGAACAAGCTTCCATTTAGGTACCTCTTATGGTTCACCACTACACTTGATGTAAAAACATACAAGGAGGGTCATGAACTAACATCAATACAAGAATAAGAAACAACTATACTATGAGAAATCATCAAGTAATGTGGGGATTCTATGTTGGACAACCCAAGTTGGTCCATAATCACACCTTCATCAAGCTTGAAGCTTGAACATGACTTGTGGGTTAAAAACCCTAAATAAAACAGAAAGTATTTGAGGATTAACCTCTGATTTTGTATGTCTCAACCTTGTTTTTAAGCCTAACTAACCATAGAAGTGGTTATAAGCATAAGGACATAGGTTTGAGATGGGTTAGACTCAAGTTGAACAAGTTTAGCAAAGATTAGATGAAATCATAAATGAACAGTGAACTTTGGAGCCTTTTTTCCGAAGTTCCAGGGACTTATTTACTGTGAAAAACCCATGGAATCGAAGCTAAGGTCAATCCAAGCACATAGGAAAAAGAATGGACTAAATCGGACAAGAAATGAGAAAGTTATGCTTGTTTTAGTGAAGCTTGATGTTTCTGCTTGAACCATCACTTTCAGCTACGAACTTGGGTGTTTTAGAGAGTGTTTTTGAAGTGATTAAGAGGTTTGTAAAGTGGAAAATGAGTGGGGGAAGTGTTGCTTATATAGGGAGAGATTATAGTTAGTATTAAAGAGTGTAATTAATAAAAAGGGTAAATTACACTTTTCGTCCTTTATGTTTGTATCGTATTGCAATAGATACTCTTTAACTTCAATAATTACAGTCACAGTCCTTTATTTGTAAAACTCATTACACCATACGTCCTTTGCACCTAACTTGGTTAAAATTTTCAGTTAAATATATTGCACATGAGGGTAGGTTAGTAATTTTACAAATATATTTAAATTAAATTAAACAAAACACAATAAATAAACCTAATCTTTCTCTCTGTTTCATATCTCTCTCTCTCCCCTCAATCTCTCTCCAACCAACCATCCCCACCATCGCTGTGAGAGCCATCACCACGTTTCCGATATGGTTTCGACCAAGATTCCGATTCCGGCAAGGTTCACCATCGTTCTCTTTTCCCTCTCTCTCTCATACTTGCATTCCCTCTCTCTGTCTCTATTTGTTATTATTTCATAAATTTAAGTTCGTATTGACATGAAATCTGTTATTGATTTGAAACTCTTGAAAGTTTCTTTGGTCTGCACGAGGAATTATATTCATGGCAAATTTTTGGATATTGATTTGAAATTCTTTAAAGTTTGTTTGGTCTGCACGTGGGGGAACAATATTCATAGCAAATTGGGTAAATTTCACTTTTTCACTTTCACTTTCTGATTTGAATCATTTGATTTTGAAATTTGTTGATTATTAACTCGAAATATGTGGTTTCAGTATGATAATTGATGATTTTGTTGCGATTTTTGGTCAGGATTCTGATAATCTCAGAGAACCCCTAAAATACTTTTAACAGTTGTTGTCTGAGCTTTGGACTTCACGATTATCGCCTCATAAATACTACGAGCTCTGTAACTTTCGATGTTTTTTTGTTTGCTGAATTTTGTATGATTTTGTTGTTTGATTAGGGTTTGTTTATGGTCATGTGATAAGGATCGGGGATTTAGGTGTTGACTAATATGAACGGTGGCCGGAGTGATGGTGACGAGATTTGAGGTGGTGGTGGGATGGGGTGGTGGTGGCATGATGTGGTGGGTTAGGGTTTTAGGGTTAGGAAATTGGGGAAGATGAAGGGTATATGAATTTTTTTTTTGGTTAACATTTAAATAAAAACATGAATTGACCAGAATACCCTTAAGTGAATAAAGTTAACAGAAAATTTTAATCTGGTTAGTGCTAAAGGACGTACAGTGTAACGGGTTTTGCAAATAAAGGATTGTAACTGTAATTATTGAAGTTAAAGGTTATCCATTACAATCTGGTACAAACATAAAGGACGAAAAGTGTAATTTAGCCTAATAAAAATTAGTTGGGAGATGAAGCAATAATAAATAAAAAAGTTGCAATGGCTGATTAGCCAGTTTCTTCGGTTGTGAACAGCCCTTTTGCACCTAAGTCTACTGATTCCTTTATTATTTTTTTTGTCCCTTATTGGTTCCCATTAGTTTCTAATTTATGTTGTTTTTAATTAAAATATAATAAGGTTGTTTTATTTATATTTGTTTGTCAAAGATGGCTAGGAACCACAGCCACTCACATCGGCTGTTTCCTCATTTCCCTTTTTTTTTGTCATCTAAGATGATATATTAATGTATATTAATTATTTACATTATTAATGAGTGCCATAATATAAAAAAAAAAGAAAATGGATCAAAGTGGAATTGAGCCATGTCTTGGCTGTGTAATCGACTAGCCACAAGGCCATCTAAAAGCTTTTCAAATTTTGATAATTTATGCCTTATAATAATATGTATTATTAATATATAATTAAGTAATTTACTAATCATACATATATATATATATATATATATATACATATATTAATGTTTAATCTATATAAAATTAAGTAATAAGTTTATATAAAATAAAAGTATAGGTTGTGTATTGTGAGCGTATACTCAAGTGTTTACACGTATATGACATGTAGAATCACGTATTGATTGTAAGTTACGCATGTTTTTTACAAGGGTACGATTATGTTCAAATGTTTAAAATGTTTAAGCATGTAAAAATAACGAAGTATAATTCGTTTGAAATAATTAATTTTATTATGAACGAAGTCTCGGATTACAATGATACGGAACGAAATACGATTAAAAAAAATAGAAATACAAGACAAGCTTTCTAGAAACGGAAAGTTACGAAAAAACAGAGCGTTACAATCTCCCCTCCTTTAGTAAATTTCGTCCTGAAATTTATTCAAGAGGAAGACTTGAAAGAGTTTTGGCAAAAGGTGATTATTAAGAATTGAGACTTGAAAATTTTGAAACGTAAAAAGTGTTGGTGCAGTTGTCTGTCGACTTCATCTTCGTTCGAGTCTTAGATTAGAACTGATAGATCAGGGCTTATAGTATGAGAAATTTAGGGTTTTGAATATTGTTTTAAGCTGATTTCGCTTGAAACATGTAATTTCGCTTGAAAGTAACAAATACCATTTCAAGCGAAATCAACATAAGTGATTTCGCTTGAACTGACATTTGTCACCTTCAAGCGAAACCCCATCTCTATATATAGGTCTAAAGTGAAATCAGTTGTATGGTTCTTGTTCCGGTGAGCCAAAGTGCTGCCGAAGTATCTACGTGCTGTAAATTTCTTCCAGATTTATACAAGAGACAGTTAATTGTGATTCTAGTGTTATACAAGCTAAACAAAGACAAAATCAATGAATTCCGCCTCTGATTTTGTCTGAGCACTCTTCTGATCGACTCGTTAGGTCGTTTCACGATCCTACACGTGGTATCAGAGCTCAGGAGGAAGAGTTCTTACCGTTTAGCTCGTTTTCGCTGAAAAATTCTGATTTCTACACTTTCTTTTCAAAATTAATCAAGTTTTCACGTTTAAAATGAACTGATTTTCACATATAATGTGCGAAACATAGTTTTAACAAACCCTTGAAAGAATTAGACCTAAAATCGGCCTAGAACTTGATCAATTTTGCCAAAAACAGATCGAAATGATGATGTCAGCAACCTTTCATACGGAATTAGTTGTCTGATTCCGCTTGAAATCGTGTTTCCGCTTGAAAAATTGTCCTTATTTCGCTTGAAAGCTCCTTATTCCGCTTGAAAGCTCCTTATTCCGCTTCAGGGAGTTATTCCGCTTGAAACCGTTCAAGCAAAATCAGGGTATTTCGCTTCAAGGTGTTGATTCCGCTTCTGATTGTTATCCCGCTTGAATTGGGATTTCGTTTGAAGTTGTCTAGTTGTTGATTTCGTTTGAAGGTGACTGATTTCAGATTGTTTTTGAAATATGACGAAAATGTTTGATGAGATGGAAAATTACTATTTTGAAAGATTTAATGATTGGCATCGAGGGTTTATAGATGATAGTTATAGAAATGTGAAGAAGGTTGGTTGGGAGAAAAGATTTAAATACTTTGTGTGTTTGAAAAATGAAAATTTGGATGATCTAGCAAACCGATATATAGTCTTAATTGAACATTTGAAAGAACATGAGATAAGACTGTCAGATACTGAAAAAGTATCAAAGTTTGCTGATGCATTACCTATCGAATGGGATGAATTTTTGAAAAATCTAAAGAAAGATTATAGTTTTTCAAAGTTACATCTAAAAGAGTTCATCAACAAACTTAAAGAGTATGAGGATGAAAGTAAAAACAAAAAGAAAGAATTGATAAATGAAATAGAAAAGAAGTTGGTGAAAATAGATGTGGATGTGATTTTTGAAATAACAAGAAGAGTTGATGAATGTCTTAGAGCAAAATATGTTTTTAAATACGATAACAAGAGGGGTTGTTATATTGAGGAGAATGCGAATCCTCTTGATTTCGTTAAAATTTTTTATGCAGGAACATTCAAGACGGAAACAAAGGAAATTTCAAAGAATGAAGAATCAGATAAGCTTGGATCTTCAAATTCTGAATCTGTGTGCTCAAAATGTGTTCAATTTGAAGCTGACAATGACAAACTTTTGAAGGATTTGGAGAGTTTGACATTGGATATCAAAAATTTGAAGGATGAAAATAAATCTGATGATAAACAGATTCTTGTTTTACGGGAAAATTTTGAGAAGTTGAAATCTGAAAATGTCAAACTGTTGAGTGATTTGAACAGTTTCACATTAGAAAACAAAATTTTGAAAGAAAATGAAAAAATTTTTGAAAATAAAATAAAAAGTTTTGAAAATGAAAAAGTAAAAACTGAAAAAGAATTTCAAAGTCAAATAAAGATTCTTGAAGATCAGAGATCTGTTTTTAGCAAGAATAACATTGAAAAACAAAGCACAATAAACTCTCATCTTCAGACAATTATTCGACTTGAAAAAGAAGCTGAAAAAGCTCGGAATAAAATCAAAGAGCTTGAAGTGAAATTGAAAGGTTTTGTGAATACTTCTTCGATTCCTTGTTCAAAACCGATCAATTCTGTTCCAATAAGTGACAATGTCACAAACTTTGACAAAGTCAAAGTTGAAGATTGTGATGAGAAAACTGATGATGAAATTGAGAAAAGAAAAATATTTTTGAAATTAAATGAAATGTTTCAAGATACTGTTTTACATTCTACTGAGAAAGGTGAATGCTCAACACAAAAACCTGTAAAGAAGAATGTGGAACAAAAACAAAAAGATAAAAAACCGAAAAATGTTCAAAAAGAAAATAAAAGCTCATCAGTTCAATCATCCAATCGTGATAAAAAATCACAAAAATTGGAAAATCAAAACTCAAAAACTGTTGGTAATAAGTGGCGCAGGTTTGACCACGGTGCTTCAAAGCCAAATCCAGTTTTCAAGAGGAGAAATGATTATCACCAAGCCAAACAGTGCTATGATTTGAATGTTTGGACTGAAGATGGCGATTGGTACGATAACAGAGTGTGTTTCAGATGCGGCTATCAAGGACACATTGCTGTTAACTGCCAGAATTGGAGTTATGAGACGAGAAGATGCTTTGAATGCAATATCAAAGGTCACATTGTCAGAGATTGCCCAATGAGATCAAAGGGAAGATCGAGGGCTAATTCTCAGAAATTGGCAAAGAAATCAGTCAATGTGAAGCCCAAAGAACAGAAAGTTCAAGAACGTAAAGTTCAAGAACAGAAAGTTCACGAACAGAAAGTGAAGCTTTCGCAGGGGGCAGAAAGACAGACTGAGGAAGAAGAGAAAGAAGGCGAGAGAGTATCTCGAAAGGATTTTGTCCTCGGATACAACTGGTAAAACAGATAAAAGTTCTGATAAATCGTCTTGCTCTCCAAAGAATGACAAGTTTAGCAAAACGGATTCATCAAATACAAATCTGAGGACAGAGGAGAGAGTAAATAAAGAGAAAGTTGGTGGTGATGAATTTATTTCTTTGGAAACAAAGGAGCCACATGTGGGCGATGAATCTGACTCTTCAAAGTCAGACAAGCCACATTCAGGCGATGAATCTGGTGTGGTAAAGCCAGAAGAGCCATGTGTTGAGGTAAAAGTTGATAACTCTGGTCTAACAATGGATGATGTAAATTTTCCACCATTGTTGAACCAGAATTCAAAATCACCCGAGGACCGTCAGGCTTGGGTGAATCTGTTTAAATGAAAAACCTGACTTGCCGGAGCTCCCAGGTTGGTAAAAGTGGAGCAGGAATCGGCATCTTTCTTGAGAAATTCACGAAAGTAATTTGGTCATACATGTGGTAAATCAGGGACATTAAGTTGTACTTGATTTTCTACAAGTGATTGTGTTGAGAAAATTGGGAAATATTAAATCTTTACAAGTGGTTGAAGAAAACAAGGTGATGAATGATCCCCATGTTTGAGAAATGACTTACAAAACTAATTTTTCGGAAAAACCATTTTGATTAAAACAAACTTTAGTGTTTTGAAATCACTATGGGAAAATGTTTTGTTGTCAGGGGGAGTTCTGATTGTTTAAGCCAAGTGAATGGAGAATTGAAGTGATTCGCATCATGTTGTCACTTTACCTTATACAGTTGGTTTTCAAATTTTCCCAGAAAATCAAAATTGAGACATATTTTGATTTTAGGGGGAGTAAAAATTAAAAAAAAATTAGAAAATTTAAAAATTCCAAAAACATTGAAAAATGCAAAAATGAGTTTTGTTGTGAAAAAGAGGAAATGATAGTAGATCAGTTGGACTGTCACAGCATGCTAAAGAAATGGAATGATAAAATGTGATAAACGGTCTCACTAAAGATGTGACGGTAGGCTCAGCTAGACTAGTAGATTTGCGATAACGATACAAACTTAAATGAAAAAGACTAGTTCTAGTGGGAAACATGGTCAAAAGCATAGTACTTAGTTTTGTCCTTCTTGATTGTGTGCCTACTCAGTAATCGCTGATTGTCGAAAGACATAAAACTGGTTAAGTTTGTGAACTTTCACAACTTTGCTGAAAAGTCGCTGTGATTGTGCATTTCATTTTGCAAATATTTAAACTTGTTTGATTTCTTTATTTTGTTTAAGCATTGGACATCCTCTGCATATACGTGAGTATCGACCTGGTTGTTAATGCCTAAACGTTCTGCTTTATTTTCTTTGGTGTTTCGTTTAAGCTTTGGACCTCCTCTGCGTATGCGGAAGTATCGACCTGGTGGTTAAAGCCTAAACAACTTCAACTTGTTTTATTTTTCTTATTTTGTTTAAACATTGGACTTTCTCTGCGTATACGGAAGTATCGACCTGATTGTTAATGTTTAAACATTCTTCTTTGTTTTCGCACAAATTACAGTTGATAAAAGTTTAAAGGCATTACTTGAGTCAGTGTATTGCATGATGAGGGGATATGCTGAGATCGTGGGGTCCATAAGAACTTAGTGCAAAATTAATATACTTTAACGTATCGGTAAGCATTTCGAAAGTTTTTAGATTGAGCTTAAATGGACAACAATATCGTCAATCAACGTGAATCGTTTAGAACTGAAAATGTTTAAAGCTTAATGGTGCTAGTGATTGGTCACAAAAACTGATATGATCCTCTTACACAAACTCACAAAAATATTGTTTGTAAATATTTCCTTATTATATTCCTTTATTTCAAAAATCCAAAAAGATTTTAGGAGTGTTTTAGCATAAATTTTTGAAAAATTCAAAAAGATTTTCGAAAACTGATGTTGGAGAGCTGATATTCAAAATTTAAAGTGCTGAACATGATGAACAGGGTTGGGAGTGAGTGCTTAAATGAAGGAATTTATTTTAAGAAAGAAGTTAAGTTTAGTTAATCAGGGTCATTAATTTGAACTTGATGTAACTATTACTAGTAAGTTTTTCTTATTGATTTAAGTAAAAAATTATGTTTTGGTTGAGAATTGTGTAGGTGATGAGCTTAAACAGAGTTAAAAGCCAGGATTTGATTTCAAAGGCGATAGCTAATTCCAGACAGCGATCCCAGCATGATGAAAGGGGGAGTCTGACGAGGTTAGCGCCAAAGAGAAGATCCTGGTACATGCTAAGAAAGTAAGGAGACCGATCAAGATTGAAGAGTCTTTATGTTGAAGACTCTCACTGAAGATTCCGTCAACATTCAAGGGGGAGTCTGTTGGTGCAGTTGTCTGTCGACTTCATCTTCGTTCGAGTCTTAGATTAGAACTGATAGATCAGGGCTTGTAGTATGAGAAATTTAGGGTTTTGAATATTGTTTTAAGCTGATTTCGCTTGAAACATGTTATTTCGCTTGAAAGTAACAAATACCATTTCAAGCGAAATCAACATAAGTGATTTCGCTTGAACTGACATTTGTCACCTTCAAGCGAAACCCCATCTCTATATACCGGTCTAAAGCGAAATCAGTTGTATGGTTCTTGTTCCGGTGAGCCGAAGTGTCTACGTGCTGTAAATTGCTTCCAGATTTATACAAGAGACAGTTAATTGTGATTCTAGTGTTATACAAGCTAAACAAAGACAGAATCAATGAATTTCGCCTCTGATTTTGTCTGAGCACTCTTCTGATCGACTCGTTAGGTCGTTTCACGATCCTACATGTGGTATCAGAGCTGTTGTTGTTGACCAACTTGTTTATATATGGCTTTCCGGTAGTAATCATCTTTTCCGAATGGATTTCTTTGCTTCATTTGCTTCCCTATTCTTGCATTCTCTCTTAAAATGACCTTTCTCCCTGCATCGAAAACAAGTAACTTTAGATTTATCAAAACCCAAAGTTGAAACATGTGCATCAAGAAAATCATTTCTTCCAGTAATCAAATTGAACTTTTCTGCTCTTCTTAGGACACAAGCTAGACACCATTTGATGTCCATGAGCTCCATCTCTTCAGCGTCTATCTGATCGTAATCCTCCTTTGTTAGCATAGGATTTCCGATCCTCCCTGCAACCAAACCTTCATAAGAAAGTAGCACGGAACCAAGTAATGCCATGTGATCTTTCGCAACTTCTTCATAAAAACTTTGACCATCAGGAAGATTCAGAGCAATGTTGCATTGTATCACATAACCATTTCCACTTTTAGAACTTTGATGCTGAAAGCTTGATGTTGTATCTTTTGGATTAACACTTGGATATGAAGAAAATCCACTGCTGTTGTTAGAACCCTGATCATCATTTTCTGATGAATTTCCAGCATTAAAAGCAGTTTGAATCTTTGGACTTCTTTCAGCTTCTGGAACACTACCTTTGTAGTACATTTTCACATCTTGTTGACCACTCGGATTAGTCATCCTCGCAATCTTCTGTTGTTCCAGATCTTGACCTTCAATTTTCTCGATGAACTGAGAAATTGTTAACCCATCATATACCCCAGTGTTCTTCAGAATCATAAAGTAAGTACCCCACTCTTTTTGCGGTAAAGCGTCAGCTAACTTGTCGACCCATTCTTCACGATCGTTGGTTATGCTTAGCATTGACATGGATCGCACTAAGTGGTAATATCGTTCAATTAGCTTCTTTGTATCTGTCACACCCCAACCGATGGCGGAATCATCGGGGCGCGGCACTGAGCGAAACAGATTGTCCAGAAGTTTCCATAACAACTATCATTACCATTCAATTTAAGTTAACATGTCCCATACCATGTCTCAAATAGTAAAACAAGTTATTACAGACAAAAACTAAACAAATATTCTGTTCCGACGACTCAGATTTAAGCATAACTAAATTATTCGTTGGTTTCTAGGACTCCAGTTCCTAGCTTCGATTTCATCACAGCCCGAGAAGCATATAAACAACCTAGGCACCTGTCACATACGTTAAAATAAAGTCAATACATAAAATGTAAAGGTGAGCATACAAGTTTGATAATAGCATATAGAGTTCGAATTCGTTTACGCATAACCAGCACGTACACATAGTGAAATGAAGCACGTTAGTTATCGACATAGATCCATCGATACCAATGACTGCGGGTTGACTGCCCGAGGCAGTTCGCAATACACGATTACCACTGTAATCCATGCAAGTAAAAGATCCTTAACAACCCCCGTGGAAACGGGTGCTGAGTCCAAACTATAGTACTATCGTTGCTAAGGCAGGTAGACAGCATTCCATGTGTAAACATAACAAACAAGCATTCATAAGCCACGTATAACATGCGATAATGGTTAAGCGTTAAAATAGCTTGAGTAGTGTGATAGTTGTAGTTTGAATAGTTGTAACGTATGTAACACCCAAAAGTGTTAAAGCAAAAAGGGTTCGAGTATACTCACAGCGATATGGATTGAAGGGAGCGCTTTACAGCGAGTACGATTAGCCTGAATAGATTTGATAACATAACGATAAGTGACGCGAAAAGCAGTACAGGTGAGAGTGGGTAGGAGGACTGATCGTGCGGATCAGTCATCCGTGCGTAGAAGTCATCCGTGCGCATGACCTATCCGTACGGATGGTGATGCGTGCGGATGGTGTTCCATCCGGATTGGTCATCCGTGCGTGTGACTGTCCGTGCGGACGAGTTATACGTGCGGACGACTTACCCGTACGGTTAGATTGCTTGTGTGGATAAACGTTCTAGTGGATTGTTTCTTCCTAAGATGTGTTTGTGTATGATGGCTTATGCTTTGGAGTTTTCGTTGTAGCATTTAGAAAACACCAAAGTGTTTCTACCTTTCAAGCCGGCCGTGCGGACGGTGGTCCGTGCGTGTGGTAGTCCGTGCGGACAGCCTGTGCGCGCGGGCAGAGTCAATCCGTCCGGATAGCCCGTCCGTGCGCACGACTTGGCCGTGCGGGTGGGGTTTGTTCGATTTTCATTTTAAGGTCTTAGTATCTCATGATCCGATGAGTAATCCATTCAGAGGTCGTCCGTCCGGATTGCTCGTTCGTCGATACTCAAACCTCGCGTGGAAAGTGGGTCCCAAGGGTAGTCCGTGCGGGTGGCAACCCGTGCGTATGACCTGTGCGTACGGATGGTAACCCGTGCGCACAGCTTGTCCGTGCGGGTGGCTAGTCCGTGCGGGT
This sequence comes from Helianthus tuberosus, assembly GCA_030545235.1. Lineage (NCBI taxonomy): Eukaryota > Viridiplantae > Streptophyta > Magnoliopsida > Asterales > Asteraceae > Helianthus > Helianthus tuberosus. The sequence continues at coordinate 47,228 of JARYGA010060985.1, forward strand.
AGCCTGTCCGTGCGGACGACCGCTCTGGTTGTTCCGTTCGTCTACACTTGGTTTCTGTTGTCGTTTATCGAGACGTTCTGATTACGTGGCAACCACTTGGAGTTGTGTTCTCACTCGCGTGACTAGCCCGGTTAGGAATCACCCTAACTTGGCCTGCCGGCGACTCAGAACGGTCGTCCCGGTTAACCCCGAAATCAGTTGTCTAGGGTACAACTCCAGATCTGGAACTAGGGTATCACTATTGACGAGCAAAACACTAGGACTGATCGGATTTGTACCGGTTTTAAGGGTAAAAGAAGGAGAGAACTTAGGTTTATTTCTTTCAACTCTTTTATCCTTAGGAAAGTTTAGATCTAGGTGGAATTATTGTAAAAACTTGTAGAAATCGTTTAGATCTGAGATATTCTTGGTGGAATGAGGCCAAGCATGAAGTTCTTACGAACTTCGTGATGACGTCACCCATGATTACCTCAAATCCGGATGATTTCATGGTTAGAATTGAAGATTCGAAAGATAGAAGTGTGTAGATTCGTGCAGTGATTAAAGATGTACAAGAATTAGTGCAAGATCTTACCTGGATTGAGAGAAATCTGGGAAAAAGGTGGAGAATGCGTGTGGTTCGGACGTCACTTACCAAAAGTGGAAAAAGTGGATAGTGACCCGTGTATTTATAGGATGCCAAAAAGGGAAAGGAAGTGAGCCGTGCGCACGGCACGCACCCGGGCAGGTTATCCGCGTGGGCTGGCCATCCGTGCGGACTGGCAATCCGTGCGGGTTGGCCATCCGTGCGGATGGGCCACCCGTGCGGATGCCACCACCTTGGGCGAGCTCGATGCGATGTTGATTCGGCTCGGATTTACGATCGGTTTGATAGGGTTTCCTAATTCAAATTACTTTCAGTCCCAACTACTTCTTATACGGTTCGATTCGGGATTCGAGTTCGGGTTCGATCATATTCGAGTTAGACTTCGAGTTCGATTGAGTTCGCTTGATTATCACCACACAACATAAAACATGCACAAGTAACACGTAAGGCACACACACACGTATAACTGACAAATAAAATACGAAATTCGAGTTTCGATGTGGTGTCGATTTGATTAGCTTGCTTGATTATCCTTATCGCATTGTTACTTCCTATCGTTCACAGTCGTAGATCGATCGAGATATGATTGGTGAGGCTTGATTATTGTAATGTACGACATTTACTCCACATAATCTAAATATAATAGAAACAATTCTACGAGTCACGTCGCGCGAATTCGGTCGTTGACTTTGACCTTGACTTTGACTTTCACTCGTGAAAACACGGGGTGTTACAGTATCTTCCCCGGGCAAACTAGTGAATAGATCAAATTCTTTCTTAAGCAGTGCCTTTTTACTCTTAATCATATTCTCACTACCCTCAAACTTGACTTTAAGAGCATCCCAAAGTTACTTTGAAGTTTTGTCATGTTGAAGCAATACAAAGATGTCTTCTTTAATAGCTTGCTGAAGTAAACTAATCATCATTTTTTCAGCTCTATACATTTCTCGTTCTTTGTCATTGAATTTAGAGATTTCTTTTTCAGTTTGCAGTTCAGTACGAGGAAGAACATATCTCTTCAAAATACACTCCCATGATCTCAGATGGTTAGCTTGAACCCAGTTTTCAAAGCGATCTTTCCATCCATAATACTCTTCAATGCTCATTAGTTTCGGGGGTTTTTGGGTAGTTCCCGTTTCGTTTTCCAAATTCATGTTTTGAGCAATGACAGCCGGAGTAGTCGGGGATGTTGCGAATGCGTTGTAAAATTCTTCACTCATGATTTTGTAGCGCGTTTTCCAAAAACAAACAACTTCAAGCGGAATCAAACTTCAAGCAGAATCACCTGAAAGAATACTTCAAGCGAAATAAGAGATTAAAATTTCAAGCGGAATAACAACAAACAATTTCAAGCGGAATCTCTGAAATTGTTTTCAAGCGGAATATCAACTGAAGTGAAATCACTGATTTCGCTTGAAACTTTTCAAGCGGAATATGATACTGAAGCGAAATACTTGATTTCGCTTGAAATTCTCAAGCGAAATAACACCTTTCAAGTGGAATAAGTCTGATGTTCATTCAAGCGGAATCACTTCGAAGGTCCATTTCTGTCATTTTTAATCTGATTCTTTCAAGGCTTTGTTAAAATGCAATTTTACACAATATATGAGAAATTTGGCCGATTTTAACCGTGAAAACTTGTTCTATTCAAGAAAGAAGGTGTAGAAATAAGAAAACACAATGAAATTCAGCTGTAATCTGCAGAACTCCTCCTCCTTATATCTGATACCAGTTGTAGGATCGTGTGTTGACCCGAACGAGTTGATCAGAGGAGTTTTGATCAGTTTTAGAGGCGGAAATTAAGAAACTGACTTAGAAACAGCTTGTTCTTCAATTTAAACACTGTTTTGATTGATATAACACTGATTACATGCAAGAATCAAACCGGCAACACCACGGTATGATTTTTCAGAACCGTTCTAACTATTTCGCTTGAACTGCCTATTTATATGCATGGGGGTTCCGCTTGAACATGTCAAATGCATTTCAAGCGGAATAGCTAATGTTGTGTTTCCGCTTGAAGCTGCACATGACACACTCAAGCGGAATCAGCTATTTCAAGCGGAATCAGCCTAATAAACACCTAAAACTGCTATTTTCTCGAACAACGTGCCCTGATCTAACATATCTAGATACAAGACTCGATACAAGACAAAGTCGACAGACGCATGCACCAACAAAAAGTATGAAATTTTGAAGAATGACAAGATAGGTTTGCAAAGGAGTTTGTTTGTCTAAAATGATTTGAGGTACCAAACATAATTGGAAACGTATAGTTGCGTATATGGAATTGAACGATTGACTCTTAATAAACGAATGCAAGTATAAGAATGGTATATGTATTGGATAGACGAAAGTAGCGTGCTAAGAATGAAGTCTCGTCGTGGATAATCGGATATAATGCGTTTGTGAGTTGTTTAAAGTTTGAATTAGGTCTAAAAGGTCTGCAAAACAGCGAATTTCTCATGGCATGTCTTACGAAATTTGGTAACATGATGAAAACACTTATATATAGGAAGTACCAGCGGCGTATCCACCATGTTTTGACCATGTTACGTCCGTTTAGTATTCGGTGTCATGTTATGTTCCGTGTCTTACCATACACAGTAGTACACTCTATGGTTTTCATACCCTCATCACTATAATCCCGTGTGCACCCGCGATTATTTTGATCGTCGCATGATCCGCATAGCATGTACTAGTTGTGTATGAATCAGGGTATACATAATTTAAAAATAAGAACGTGTACGTATAAGAATGTAGTATATAAGCAAGTCCATGCTTAAATATGTATGGGACCCACGTAAGCGAATCCCTCGGATTCCACTCGCGTATGGGTATGAATGTATGAATCATGAGTATAAATGAAAGTATGAGCATAGATATAAGTTAAATATGAATATGAACATAAGTATGAGTATAGACATAAAACGTATGAGTAGTACGAGTAATAGTATAAGCATAAAACGTATAAGTATAAGCATAAAGCGTATGAGTGTAAGTGTAGGTACGAATAATAAAAATTACGTATACAGTGTATGTTGAAGTATAACGAATTTTGAGCGTATAAAAGAATTCAAAAGGTTAAGTGTGTAAATACGAACGATATAAATAAAATTGTCGCGAGATATCGACTAAAACGTGTACAATGATATGCATGTATAGTTTTTAAACAAAACATTGGGTTTATCAAATCAAAATAGATTGAGTTTGATTGGGAAGGTAGAATATAGCTTGTAAATCTAAGAGAACATAAAGTACTCATTGGTTATGCATAACGTATTTTCGTAATAAATGAATTTCTACTTTTGTTTTAAAAGAGTTTACGTATGTTGAAGGTTGTCGGTCCCATGAAGTCTTCTTGCCCACGTGTTTTGAAATTTGAATGACGAATTGAGCGGTGTAGGAAAAATATCTTTGAAATTAATGGGTTTGTTTCGTTTGCATCAAAACAAGAAATTTTGAATTTTGGAGGTTCTTATGAAAACGTCGATCCTAAAAAAATTTATCAAATGATTTGTTGTTGTTGAAAATAGTCTTAGGTAAAACGATCTTATAATATCTATAAGATCCTATATGTAATTGAGAAAGGTTGGTTTGGTTTCAATTAAGAATGGAAGTCTCTAGTATGACGATATAATGCGAGCATATTTTAGTGATTAAGTCGAAGATGAAGTTCATGGGCAAGAGTTTCATTGGACCGATTAAATTGATAGGTAGCATTTCGTAAGGTTTGGAAATTTGTGTAGTAAAACGTTTAAGATATGATTAAGAATCTCGTGTATATGAGTAAGTGAAAGTAGGTTGTAGGATAAGAAGTACGCTTGATAAAACAATGAAATTTTGAATTTAATATAGGTAGGTATTTCGATAAATGATAAATGACTTAAGTATAAAACATGATCGGATTTGCATAATAGGACATTTTGAGGTAAAGTTTTGGTAACGATCACCTAGGTAGGGAATCACCCCTAACTCGTCGGTGAGGTCGTTTTAAGAAAAGAAGGAGTGGAGCTAATCGTCAAGGTAAGGAAATCACTCCTATCTCTATGATATGCCTCCATTTTGGTGTTACAAAGAATGTAAACAAAATTGAGTGACGTTTTGAAATCATGCATATGTATAAATGTATGAAAGGGATTTAATATGTTGTGTGTGTGAGAGGAGTAGATATCGAAAGTAAATTCGAATTCGAAAGATTGCATCGTATAAAATAAATAGTAGAACACATGTTTGATTAAAATTTGGGATGGTTCCAAAACGAAGCTTTGACTAACCAAAGTGGTCGAAAAGTCTTTCGAGTTTGAGGAGCATGCTTTGGCCTAATAGGTGAAATACTCTCGCCGACAAGTCGGTTAACGGTATTTACCCTTCCGGTTACTACATGTCCCCAAATCAATTGAAATTTCGAGACTTGGCTGGATTAATGAAAATCAAGGAGTGGAACTAGTCGACAAGGTGCGGGTTTCACCCCTAACTTGGCGATTTCGTATCCTAAGTGTGGTTGGTACTCGTCGGGTCAAAATTTAATTTCAACACTTTGACGAGGGTCCACTAGAATTTGAGATTTGAATTTCTCCATCAAGGTGAGGATTTCACTCCTAACTTGATGGTGAATTTCATGTAAAAAGGAAAAGTAGATGGATTGAGAGTTATTCACCAAATTGTGGGTTTCACGCCTATTTTGGTGAAGTCGTCTTGTTTGTGTATTACGAGTGGTTTCGATTTTAGTATAAACGAGTAAAAAGACGTATGCTCAAAATAATAATAAATATAAACACATAAAGCATCTCAAGAAAATAACACGTAAAAGACATTTCAAAGATGGCACATAAAGAATGGAATAATACAACAAGTATTAACAAATAATAAAGCAAGTATTAACACAAAAGTGACATATATGTTTAAAAGGCCAAAAGAAAATAAATAAGGAGCAAATAAAGTATCATGCAAGTGGTTCAAGCAAAACATAAGAATAACGCTCTAGAACTATAGACTAGGTAAAAGCATTCCTACTCTTCCTAATTCCCTATAGTTATGGCTCTGATACCAATCTGTCACACCCCAACCAATGGTGGAATCATCGGAGTGGGACTTGTTCAAGATTGTAAGAGACTTCATAACACTATTTGTGACAATATTTAATTCAACCGATTTCATTTCATATCAAAATTGTCAAATATTACAAAAAAACTCAAATAACAACATTGTCCAAACATGATAATAACAAAATTGATGCAACACTTTAAACCTAAACGTCTAAGTGAGTATCTAGGCATCTTTGCTTGTCCGTTTTCATAGCATCATCAATCCTCAACCTATAACATGTTTAAAATACAATTCAATGCAAAAGCAAAGGCGAGTATACAAGTTTATGAATAAGTATAAGTATAAAAGTTTAAAAACGAATCCACATGGCAACTTAGTTTATACAAGATCAACCTAACATGGCATGCAATATTTCTAGCCAATCCTCTGTTTACGCAAGAAAGTTTAGTTAATTCGACATGACCACAAGTTTAAGGGGGCGGTGCGTTACTCCTATAGCGCTATACATGTCAAATGGAGGCTCGTGAAAGCTAATGACTAAAACATATCACATAAGTATGGTCCACGTAAGCATCAAGTATCATAACATAGTATTCATGTATGAGGATTGTTTTCGTGCATTGCATAAAGAATAAGTTTAAGTGTGTTTTAATAAGGTAACATGTTACACCCCAAAAAGTGATAAACATAAAAAGAGGGTTGCGAGTATACTCACAAATTTGCATATGCTTTCCGATTATCCAATGTGACGAAGTTGATGAGGTTAGAAGGTTGAATATGTTCGTTCAGGGATTTAGGAAGTTAAAACACAAGAATATATGTATTCGAAGGTAATCATCCTTTAACACCAAGTACTTGTTCCTGACACTATGAAACCTCAAGGGTTAATGTTTTCATGAGTAATATACTCATTAGAATCGTAACAAGTCTTATGTCTTAGATGATGTTATTCTAGTATCTTGACGAATGGACACAAGTCCACCATCAAGGGTTCGAATAGTATATATATGTATAAGTATTATATGTATTATTTAGTCCATTAGTCAAGCATGAGGTAGAAGATAAATCTTCATTTAGGTATCTCTATTGTGTCATAGAATTCATGTAGGAGGTAGGAAGAACAAGCTTTCATTTAGGTACCTCTTATGGTTCACCACTACACTTGATGTAAAAACATACAAGGAGGGTCATGAACTAACATCAATACAAGAATAAGAAACAACTATACTATGAGAAATCATCAAGTAATGTGGGGATTCTATGTTGGACAACCCAAGTTGGTCCATAATCACACCTTCATCAAGCTTGAAGCTTGAACATGACTTGTGGGTTAAAAACCCTAAATAAAACAGAAAGTATTTGAGGATTAACCTCTGATTTTGTATGTCTCAACTTTGTTTTTAAGCCTAACTAACCATAGAAGTGGTTATAAGCATAAGGACATAGGTTTGAGATGAGTTAGACTCAAGTTGAACAAGTTTAGCAAAGATTAGATGAAATCATAAATGAACAGTGAACTTTGGAGCCTTTTTGCCAGAGTTCCAGGGACTTATTTACTGTGAAAAACCCATGGATTCGAAGCTAAGGTCAATCCAAGCACATAGGAAAAAGAATGGACCAAATCGGACAAGAAATGAGAAAGTTATGCTTGTTTTAGTGAAGCTTGATGTTTCTGCTCGAACCTGCACTTTCAACTACGAACTTGGGTGTTTTAGAGAGTATTTTTGAAGTGATTAAGAGGTTTGTAAAGTGGAAAATGAGTGGGGGAAGTGTTGCTTATATAGGGAGAGATTAGGGTTAGTATTAAAGAGTGTAATTAATAAAAATTAGTTGGGAGATGAAGCAATAATAAATAAAAAAGGTGCAATGGCTGATTAGCCAGTTTCTTCGGTTGTGAACAACCCTTTTGCGCCTAAGTCTACTGATTCCTTTATTATTATTTTTTTGTCCCTTGTTGGTTCCCATTAGTTTATAATTTATGTTGTTTTTAATTAAAATATAATAAGGTTGTTTTATTTATATTTGTTTGTCAAAGATGGCTAGGAACCACAGCCACTCACATCGGCTGTTTCCTCATTTCCCTTTTTTTTGTCATCTAAGATGATATATTAATGTATATTAATTATTAACATTATTAATGAGTGCCATAATATAAAAAAAAATGGATCAAAGTGGAATGGAGCCATGTCTTGGCTGTGTAATCGACTAGCCACAAGGCCATCTAAAAGCTTTTCAAATTTTGATAATTTATGCCTTATAATAATATGTATTATTAATTTACTAATCATATATATATATATATACATATACATATATTAATGTTTAATCTATATAAAATTAAGTAATAAGTTTATATAAAATAAAAGTATAGGTTGTGTATTGTGAGCGTATACTCAAGTGTTTACACGTATATGACATGTAGAATCACGTATTGATTGTAAGTTACGCATGTTTTTTACAAGGGTACGATTATGTTCAAATGTTTAAAATGTTTAAGCATGTAAAAATAACGCAGTATAATTCGTATGAAATAATTAATTTATTATGAACGAAGTCTCGGATTACAATGATACGGAACGAAATACGATTAAAAAAATAGAAATACAAGACAAGCTTTCTAGAGACGGAAAGTTACGAAAAAGCGGAGCGTTACAATGATACTTTAGCGTACAAGTGATTAAAGCTCAACGTATTTAGTCATTATCCCAGAATATTTAATAGTTGCAGAATGTCAAGTGATTAAATACCATCAATTTAATCCTATCATCTAGATTACATTTTAGTCTCTCATCTTTAACACCATTATATTATAGATAATTAGTTAGTATTTACACTTTATTCCCTTATAAAAAACTAACTCTACCCTTTGATTTTTTAAAGTTCATAACTTTTTGGTACGTCAATATTACACCATATAAACGAGTATTTTATTCTCTTTAATTTAAGTATAGTATTTCTATAGTTTTTTTTTAATTTAAAAACATTGATATGTTACGTGATTAACAGTGTTTAAGGGTAGTGTCTAAGGGTGAGTAATAACTGAATTGTTAACCGAAACCGAACCGAAATCAACCAAAAACTGATTAACCGAAACCCGAATGAACTAAAAACGGTTATCGATTTTTTGTACCCTCATTTAACCAAAATTAACTGAACTAAACCATCCATATTTTCAGATATTTCTAGCTTTTATACCTTCAGTTCATGTATTTCATATTTATACCCCTATTTTATGTATTTATACCTCAATTTCATGTACCTATACATACATTTAAAGTATTTATATCTAAATTTCATGTATTTCTAATCAAAAGTTTTAGCCCAACTTTTTGGTCAGGAAGAAATCTCTGGTGGTAGTAAGGATCAGAATTATGATCATTTTATTGACATAACATCTAGTGGAGCATTCAACTCTGATCTTACTCACCCAATTATGCTTTTGCAGCTAATAGGGAAAACCAAGTTTCTGATAACTTGCCCTTTGAATTAAATGACCTTCAAAATTTTGACCCCACAAATCTAAAAGAAATGGACATTTTGCATCAATTGGCCTAGCTTAGTGTTAGAACTAGCAAGTTTTATAAGAGAACTGGCAGGAAATTTCCAGGGTTGCATGGGAATTTAAAAGTTGGGTTGGATAAAACAAAGATAAAGTATTATAAGTGTAATAGGCTTGGTCACTTTGCTAGAGAATGTAGGAGCCAAAACAGTGGTCCTATAGTTACACACCCAAGTCCTAGACCTCAAAACACTCAAAACATTGTCCATTATTCCCAATATACCCCTGCACCTCACATGCAAAGCACTGCCCACTTTGCATACCCTATAAACACTGTTCCTGTTCAGTATATCCAAACCACTGTTCTTCAAATCAAATATGTTCAAGCCTCATCTACTCAGGTCCAAGTGCAAACTACACCACAAGTTGCACAAACATCTGCTCAGGCAGTGACCAGTCAACAGAGCTTCTTTACACAAGGCTTTGTTGATTGGAGCGGCTTACCTGAGGATCTAACTGGTGAAAATTTTGCTCTAGTTGTTAATTCTGATAAGAAACCTGATAAATTTTGTTTTATGGCGCTAGAAACAATACAAGAAGGGGTTGAATCTGAGGAAGTGGAGTCCAAATCTGTTGAGGTATGTGAGAATGAAGAAAAGAATGCTGAAACAACTTTTTCAGAAGAAAAAGTTGGTGAAGAACTGTTAGAACCTCTGTTGTAACCCCTGTCTGGCCCATGGGATTCTAGTGTTTGTGATGGAGAATGTGATTGTGCCATGATAGTTGCTGCTAAGGTATCACCTCAAGTCCTCAAAGACTTGTGTTCAGATAAATGCATTATTGTTTTTGCTAACATCAAAGAGGTTAATGAAAACCTTAGAAACAAGATCTTAAATGATGAAGTACAATTTGAGAAAACTTTTAAAGAGTTAAAATCAAAATTGTTTGAAAAAGAAAATGAAATCAGCAGTCTGAAACATGAATCAAGCATAACCAAGGATCAACTCCAAACAATGGTAGAAAAATACCAAAGTTGCAAAAAGGAGCTTGAATCTACCCAAATTACTTGTGAAAAATGGGTAGAATCTTGTAAAGGTTATGAGTAGATGCTTGAAAAGAAGATCAAAAGCAATGTGAAATTTGGCATAGGCTTTAGAAAAAATGACCAAGTTTCTGAAAACACTGCTATAAATGAATCTGGCTTAGTTGAAATCATTCCCACAAATTTGGCTGGTCAAGAAATAAAAGTCACAGATCCTAATGGTAAGAAAATTGTTTTGGAAAAATCTGATGGATCCTTAACTTTTGAGGAAATTGAAAAGTACCAATTCAAACCCACCTGGTCTGATGAGTGTGACATTCTTGTAAATTTCAAGCCAATGGACTTCTCAACAGTTGAAGGTATCAAAGCACCCAAAGTTAAAATCATTCCCTTGAAAGACCTTCCAACAGAGGTTATAACCTTTGTTGAAAAGGAGGCTGAAAAAGGGAAGAAGAAAGAGAAAGTCAAAAACCTGTGATTTCTGTGAAAAGAAGAATCATGTTACCAAAAACTGTTTTCTTCTAAAAGCATATGAAATTAACAAAACAAGTGTGATTGTGCATGCACCTTATTACACAATCTGTGGGAAGAGAAATCATAAAAATCAAGAGTGTGTTTATCTCAAAACTTTTGAAGTTAAAAGAAAATAGTATAAAGAAAAAACACTAGAGAGTTCACAAAAATCATCATCCAAAAGTCAACAGACCTTTGTCCCTATCAAAACATCTGTTAGAAAACAACTGAATGCAACCTCTGCTCCCAGAGAGGTTCAAGTAACAAATGCACCACCTACAAACCAATTCCCAAGGGGATATGGTCGACCATTGAACCAAAAGGTCCCTCATGGTTATGAGGCCTAAAAAAGGCCTTCAAAACCAAAAATGAACAGGCATCCTCATGGTTACCAACATTTGACAGGAAATGGTCCCCAACAAATGGCTCAAACCACTGACCGTTCTCCTGGACTTAAGGCTGACATGTTTGTGACCCCAATAAAAGCCATTTTGGCTTTGGAGACTCACCTAAACTAATTTGTTACTTGAAGTGCAGGGAGCTTCTGCATGCTTAGATAGTTTATGGTATGTAGATAGTGGAGGCTCCAGGCACATGACAGGATGTAGAGCCCTTCTGATGTGCTTAAAATACAACATATAAATTATATCAAATACGGCGTAAAAGCAACCCTTTTTAGTACTAATGTTGGAAAAAGCTCGTGTTTTCGTTCCTTTTTTATTTTCAGGGATAAAAGAGCTTAAATGTGCAAACGAGCAAAAAGACAGTAAAAACCAGCATAAATGTAAAGAATGAGGAATTGCCGCAACTCGCCAAGCCCTGATCCACATCCAAACCTCAAAATAGCAAGAACAGAAGACTTGACACGGGGCCATGCCCACCAGACACGGGCCGTGTCCGAAGATGGATGCTGTGTAGAAGAAAAGACAACTGCAAAAGACAAAACTGGCAGCCGACACGGGACCGTGACAAGCCAACACGGGGCGTGGTTAACTTAAAGATTTTTAGAATCTGCGATAGTACAACAAGTACATTGGCCACGGGCCGTGCCATTGACACACGGGGCCGTGTTAGTACAATATCTGACAAGCAGTTAATGTGGAAGAGAGAGAGAGATGGGCATGAGCCGTGCTAAAGCTTCTGATTTCAGCTATAAATAGAAGTGCTTGGTTCCACTTCAAACCATCCCTTGGCAAACCACTTCTCTCCCACTTGCCACCACTCCACCACCACTACAACACCATCATCCACTTTCCATCTTTTAGAGTGTGTGTGTAGTCTCGGGATCCAAGATTGATCGTAAGAATCTTTGTCAAACAAAGGCCATGCTTGGCTAAATTCTTACATCACTTGGTGAAGACATACCATTTATGTATTTTCTTTCATGATTTCCAATCTTTGGTAAATTTCTAATTGGATATATATTAATGACTTTAATAATTTGTTTTTTATATTGAAGGAGAATCTATTCAACCATTCTTTATATGTCGTTTATTCACATATTCATGTCTTTACGGTCTATATAAAGCATGTTAACTACTTGGAAGGGGGTTAGAAGGGTGGTTGGGTAATTCTATGTCTCGTTCAGTGTATAGATCCTGCGAGAACCTGGTGCAAGTTTAGTACTACTCCATGGATTGGCCGGGAATGACTGGCCCGACTGAGAGCAAGAAATCACTTGCACCCCTTATTCATAAACTACTATTAAAACTTTAAACCAACCCTGCGAGGACTGTATCCCTACTGACTCAGACCAACGGGTTGAGGGTGACCGCTGCCTGGAAGGGGGCCCACCATATTTTGCATTAATAACTTACTTAATTATCTTTCAATATTCCGACCTAGTGAGATTGTATCCTTGCTGACTCAAACCACTAGGTTGAGGGTAACGTCGCCTTCAAAAGAGGGCCTACTACTATAACTAAGATAATCTCTTAAAATGTCCAAAGTGCGGAAATTATCAAAAGGGTACATGAAAGATAAGTCGGATTCAAGTGATTCTTTCTTGTCTATCTATTTTATTTTATTTTATTTTCTGTTTTTATCTTTTTATTAGTTTAAAAATCTTTTCTCAAAGTTTGGTTTGATTAGACGTTGACGATAAGCCTGTATTATGAAGGCTCTTGTTTCCTTGGACGACCTCGGTATCTTGCCATCACTATACTACGTCCGCAATGGGTGCACTTGCCCTAACGTGTGTAGAGTGATAGTAAAATATTGTGTTTTATAAATTTAAAACTTGAAATCGACGAATATAAATAAAGCTAAAAATATAATTTAAATTATACTCACACCGAAACACGTCACCTTCTCAAAGATTTTATAAAACATGGAGGGGGTGATATATCCTTTGGTAACAATTCAAAGGGGAATGTGTTGGAGTCGGAGACTGTACAGGCTGGGAAACTTAAGTTTGAGCATGTCAATCTTATGGACAATCTTAAATTTAATCTCCTTAGGTGTCTCAAATGAGTGACATGGGCTATGGGTCATTCTTCACTAAGGAAACTTGTAAGATTGTTGGGCCAGAAGTGGTTAAAAAGATTGAGGAAATCATAGCCGGGAGTAAAACACAACTTATTGCTCAAAGGAGTGGCAATGTGTATGTGGTTGATATGTTAAAGGATAATCCAATGTCTGATGCCTGTCTGTTCTCAGCTGCCTCTACCAAAGAGACAAACTATGGCACAGGAGACTTGGACACACAAATCTTAAAACAATCACCACACTCTCAAAACAAGGCCTTGTAAGATGCCTTCCCCGAAAACTTTTCACTTGTGATGAACATTGTGTTTCCTGTTTAAAAGGTAAACAACATAAAAGTTCATACAAGTCCATTGAAGAGTCCAAAACAAGCCAGTGTTTACAATTGTTGCACATGGACTTGTTTGGCCCTGTAAAAATCATGAGTCTGGAAAAGAAGAAATATTGTCTTGTTATTATTGATGATTTTTCAAGGTTTACATGGACTTACTTTTTGCACTCCAAAGATGAGACTACAGGTATTTTGCAGGACTTTGTACAACAAGTTGAAAAGTAATTTGATCTGCCAGTAAAAGTCTTTAGGAGTGACCATGGAACAGAGTTTAGAAACAAGGAGTTGAATGACTTCTGTGTGTCAAAAGGGATTGTAAGGCAGTACAGCATCCCAAGAACATCTGAACAAAATGGGGTGGTTGAAAGGAAAACAGAACATTGATTGAAGCTACCAGAACAATGCTTGCAGACTCAGGTTCACCCTTAACCTTTTGGGCAGAGGCTGTAAACACTGCTTGTTATGTGTAGAACAGAGTTTTAATCAACCCAAGACATCAAAAGACAGCCTATGAAACCCTGTTCAAGATAAAGCCACTGATCTCATACTTGAAATTCTTTGGCTGCCATGCTTCATTTTAAATTTAAAATATTCAATTTCAAAATTTGCAACCACAGTGGATTGTAGTTATTTTCTGGGATACTCAACCACTGCCAAGGCCTACAAAGTGTTTAACACAAGGACTAGGTGTGTGGAAGAGACCTTGAATGTGAAGTTCAATGAACTTTCTTCATTAAAAATCCCAGCAAATCCTGCTGAATTGTTTGACTTGGAAAAATTTACATTTGAAGATGTATCTGTCAAGACTAACTCCGCAGGTACACCACAATCTTTCCCCCAAGATCATGGAATGGAAATTGTGATTCCACAATACAAAGTCACTTCCACCACCAGAGAAGCAAATGTTCAAAACAGCTTCCAAAACTCTGCCACTGCTACATCAACAGTTGTTGATCAAACCCCTGTCACTTCATTAAATCAAACCTCTGTTGACAAAAGTCCATCATCTGTGGATAAAAGTCAACACAGTTTCACACCCATTCCTCCTATTCCTCCACCTCCATCTTCAACAGATATTGGCTTTTCAAAATTGCCAACAGATGTTAGCTCAGATGATTTACATTTGCAGCCATCACTACTCAATGCCATTGTTCCATACAAGGGAGATCTAATCTTCCTTAAATCTTATCCACCAGATCAAGTTATTAGCAACATCAATGAAGGGGTGCTCATAAGAAGTCAATCCCAAAACATTTGTCTTTTTGCTGGCTTTTATCACTCATCCAACCAGTCAAGTAACAAGAGGCACTGAAAGACAACAGTTAGGTAGAAGCCATGCAAGAGGAGCTCCAATAGTTCAAAAGAAAACAAGTATGGGAACTTGTACCATTGCCAAAGGATGTATGTCCAATTGGCACAAAATGGGTCTTCAAAAACAAAACTGATGAAAGGGGCATTGTTGTCAAACACAAAGTCAGGCTTGTGGTTCAAGGCTTTAGACAAGAAGAGGGCATTGATTATGATGAAACCTTTGCACTTGTAGCAAGACTTGAGGCCATTAGACTGTTCTTAGCCTTTGTTGTCAACCACAACATCAAGGTGTACCAAATGGATATCAAATGTGCATTCCTGTATGGTAAGATTCAGGAAGAGGTATATGTGTGCCAACCTCCTGGTTTTGAAGATGCCATTTATCCTAATCATGTCTACAAGCTCAATAAAGCTTTGTATGGCTTGAAACAAGCACCTATAGCCTGGTATGAAACTCTTTCCAACTTTCTCTTATCCATTGGGTTTACAATGGGTAAAATTGACAAAACATTGTTTTTAAAGTGGAAAGCAAAGGATTTGATGATTGTCCAAATTTATGTTGATGACGTCATCTTTGGATCCACATATACCTCCATGTGTGAAGAGTTCAGAAAACTCATGATAGTATAGGTTTGAAATGAGTGCCATGGGTGAATTTCAATTCTTTCTTGGTCTCCAAATTAAGTAGTTGGAAAATGGAACACTCATTCATCAAAACAAATATGTGAAAGAACTTTTAATAAAATTTGATATGAATGATAGTACACCATGTAGTACACCCATGGCAACCACAAAGCTGGTCATTGTAGATGAAAAAAGATGACTTGGTTAATCAAACATTGTATAGAAGCATGATTGGGTCTTTATTGTACCTAACTGCATCTAGGCTAGACATCATGTTTGCAACATGTGTCTGTGTAAGATCCCAATCAGCACCTAGGAAGTCAAATCTTATAGCTGTGAAAAGAATATTCAGATATATAAAAGGTGCACCCACACTTGGTATCTAGTATCCTGCTAATGGGATTATTGAGCTTTCAGGTTTTTCAGATAGTAATTTTGCTGGTTGCAACACAACAGGGAAGTCCACATCAGGTGGGTGCCAATTTCTAGGCAATTGCTTAGTATCTTGGCAAAAATCAAGCAACTGTTTCAACATCCACTACAGAGGCTGAATACATTGCTGCTGCAAGCTGTACAACCCAAATTTTATGGCTTCAAAATCAATTGCTGGATTTTGGTGTAACTGCTCTAAAGACTCCTCTCATGTTGGATAGTCAAGCAGCTGAAAACATCATTAAAAATCCAGTCTCCCATTCCACCACCAAACACATAGACATCAGACATCACTTTGTTGATAGCTATGAAAAATGTTTGATTTCTCTGCATCATGTTCCAACTAAGGATCAGCTGGCAGATGTGTGATGACTGTCGTCAAAGTCAATCAAAAACCTAATTAAACTACGTAGATAGCGTAAGTAGGGTATCGTATCCACGGGGAATTTGTGGTCAGTTTCGCGTTTTTAACTAAGAACTAAATTAACTAGATTGGGGGTTTTGTGAGTTTGATTATAAAAACTAGAAAGCTAATTAATAAAGTTGTAATCAATACGAGAAAGAATAACCTCTACCCGGAATCCCGAATACCCATTTTAATATAAAAATCCGTTTTCTGAATCAAAACACCACAGAGACATGGCCTCGGAATTAATGAATTTGATTAGTTAATAGGGATAGTTTTTAAGATTCACTATGCAACCTAATAACCCGTTTGATTGTATCAATTACCCACCGATTTACCAACCCGCTAACAACGCAAGAAAGTTGCCAATACGCTTAATAAACGACATGTAATTCAAACACAAGAAACGTTTACCAATAATCCAACACAAGTGGTCAAGCTGTACCAGTTTACAAGAATCAGAAAAACAAATAACTATGTCAAACCGCGTAAACGTTCATCCGGGCAAAAGTCACAAGAAGTTTAGCCGCTCATGGTGATCTTCGCCGCTTCGGTTGTCATCCCGGATTGGTTAGACTTCATGGATTAGCTTTGAAGATGAGATGGAAAAACTAAATTTGTCCTTGAGTTCGATGATGACGGCTGCCCCTTAGAATTCTCTCTCAAAACAGCTTTTTATATCCTTTTTAACCTCAAAATTGCCAACCTAAATTAAGTTGAAGCCCACACGTACTTGCTGCACCATTGCCATGTTGATTCGGCTAAAGCCCAACACCATATATATCGTTTATTTGATTACTTAGTTAACGCCCACAAGTTTTGTTTCTTTGTTCCAAATTTAGATTAGATGTAAACTAATTCTAATTTCCAACGTAGCCTTCTTTTTATCATTTATTGGCATTTAACCTGTCAAACAAAACACATTAAATTGGATCAATATAATAATAAAGTTACATTAAATTCCAATCTGTATACTCCATTTAGCTTTAACTGTGATTAATTTCTCATTATTAATTAAAACCTCTATACTACGAAAACAACTTAGAATAACACATTTAATTGTAATATCGATGCATTTATAACATAATTAATGTTCAATAGAGTGTAAATAAAGTGCACCGATCAATGTGTTGACAAAAGTTTTAGACACATCTACCTTTGAAAGCTTGATCTCTAGGATTGGCATGTTAAACATCGATTAAAGCAAAATTTTGTTTTCCATGAATTAAAAGCGTTAAAATATTTTCAGAAAAATCAAAAATCCATCCTTAAAAATAGCTTTTATTTAAAAAAAATTCAAGAATCCTTAAAAGTCTGTTTCCATGACCACTGTTTTTCAAAACTCTGATTGGCTAAAATTTCATCCACTGCTGATAGGTATCCTCTATTTTCCATTTACCACTGTTTCATGCCCACTATTGATCAAACAACTATTGGTCCTAACCTCTGATGTCTATCCACTGATAGACTAAAATCAGCCACTGTTCATTTCACTGTTCCCAACCTCTATTGTTTCCCAACAATGGTTTTCAAACAATTGTCACCCATTATCACAACAGAGGTTGCCACGTGGACAGATGTTAGCCACCAAATCTTTGTAACTGCTACCACGTCAGCTTTCACTTTTTCCACCTATATAAACCCCGTTTCATCCCCAAACAGAGCTTTCACTATCGTCTTAAATTCAAAATTCTCAAAAGTGGTTTCCAATATCTTCTTCCTCAAACCCTACTCACTTTCTTCTCCGATCATGGCTCTGATAATCAAAAACCCACACAACTACCTTCCAAACTTTGAGAAAACAAACAAAAATACTTCCTTTCATTTAATAATTGATGTCCTAACGTCATCAAAATACAAAGCAATCCTTATTGCCGATGCTCCAATCCATACGGAAACACTCCGAGACTTTTAGGCTAATGCTGAAATACAGTCACAAAACAAACAACCCTATGCTATCACATCTAAAGTAGGAGAAACACTTGTTCAAATTTCCCCATCCTCAATATCCACAACGTTTGCATTAGACAATCTAGCAGGTAAGACCACTTTTGAAAAACATGAACTTCACGCAAAGTTCACTGAAAGAGGGTATGAAGATCAATTAAAGGGAGTTACTATTTTTAAACCAAACTTCCTTGCTGCAATGAAATATTTTTCCATACTCTTTTGATTTGTCTCTCTGCCAAGACCACTGCA
This sequence comes from Helianthus tuberosus, assembly GCA_030545235.1. NCBI lineage: Eukaryota > Viridiplantae > Streptophyta > Magnoliopsida > Asterales > Asteraceae > Helianthus > Helianthus tuberosus. Next base: position 65,704 of record JARYGA010060985.1, read on the forward strand.
TTTGATGAGATACCACTAAAAATCCAGTACTTGGGATAGGCCATTTTATCAAAATCTGATTACAATTTATCCCAAGCACTGTTTTCTGATTCGGTGGCAAATGTGAAGAATGTTCAAAAGGGTGCTAATAATGTTTTTCTCATGTACCCAAGACTTTTAAGCTATTACCTACAAAAACAAGTGCCACAAAAAGATTTTCAAAGAGGTGTAGCTTTTCAAATAAATAGTCTTACTAGTGAAACTTTTACAAGACTTATGGATAAAGATTCAAAAGTTTCCAAAACACAAACTAAGGGGGATGAGCCTATTTTAGATGCATTCACATCTGTTGTTCAAACCTCTGTTGTTGAGCCCACTGCTCCTGGTGATCATGACACCACCACCGGTGTTGTGAAACCCGCACCAGCAAAAACCAAAAAGAAACCTTCCATCTCCAAAAAGCCCACCAAAACAAAACAAAATAAAAAGGGTCCTTTGGAAGATGAGATCCCAGAGGTTAACCCAGTGACAACACAAAAGTCACTCGAAACCACTGTTGCTACTTCCTCACAACAGTTGGTACAATCTCCATCCAAACAAACTTCTCATGAATCCTCACAAAAGGATCATGTTGTAAGCACAGGGATACCACAACAAGAAGCAGACCTTTGACTTGAAAGTATGTTTAAAAGCCCCTCTCTCAGGGAAATGTCTCTTTCCACTCCCCAACCTTCTCCATCAATTCCACCCACAATAATACCTCTGTTTGAGGCAATTGAAATTCAGACACAAATCAGTCCCTCTCACTCACCCATTATTGAGAGTACACTCCCACAAATGACTGAGTCTGAACAACTTCTATCTTCTAACCCACAAACAGCTGAGGAGGCTACACCCCATGAGTTTCATGAAACTCTTGGTGGTAGTTCAAGTGGAGTAGCCACTACAACTGGTGAACCCATTGGTTTTCAGTTGGACAGCGGTTACATCTTTAAGACTCCCTTAAAGGCAACAACTGTTGAGGCTACAACTGTAACCTCTGCTCCAGTTGGAAGTCCCCAGTACCAAGACAAAGGGGCATTTGATTTTGATGATTTGGAGACTTCTCCTATTATCAAAACAAATACAACTACCTCAGGTAGGGATTCAGATAATCCTATTTAATTATGTGATGAATTGAGATACAAAGAATTAACGGATAGAATGACTTCCATGGAAACACCTATGACTGAAATGAAAGAGATGATGAAGCAGATGATGGAGCATTCTCAAATTCAGCCTATCACTCAGCAAATTGCCAATGAGATGTGGAACTCTATGCCACTAATCCTCTAAGCTCAAAGGAATTTGGCTGAAATCAACCATAACACTCACATAGAACTGATTAGAAATATGTTTGATGCTAGGTACAAGGTTACACAAGCAGACATAAAGGCCGTCAGGGAACATTTGGTCAAAACCACTAGCTCTGCCCCTGCAATAGTCCTTCCAGATGATAATGAGGATGATGCCAAAGAAGGGGAGAAAGATACATTGAGAAAGTTGCAGCCTGATTCAAAAGCAAAACCTAAGGTGCAACAATAGCCAGAGTCTGCTCAACCAAAAACTTCTGCAAAGGCATCAGAGGCTGGAAAACAAAAATGGGTTGATGAGACCATTAACAAGAAGGTTGAAGAAATTGCCTTGGAAAAGCGGAAGAAGCAAGATACAAAAGAAGCCAAAGCTTCCAGTTTGATAAAGCAAGAACAAGATGCGTAGAGGAAAAAGGAGAATATTGGCACTTCACAAAGAAGGACGTCTACAAGAAATGTAAGACAACCAATCACCACTCCTCCTAAAACCTCTGTTGAACCTTCTAAAACTGTATCCTCTGCTAAACCCAAAACACTGTTGAACCCAAAAACTCTGAACCTAAAGCCAAACCTTCACCACAAAAACTCTCACCGCAACAACCACCACTAAAGAAGCAAAAGAAAGCTTCACCACCACCATCACCAATTCACCCAACAGATGCTGGTACAACAAATGTATCAGTAGATGTTAGCCAAACCACTGCTGATACACCAGTTGTTTCAGCAGCTGTTACCTAAACCTCTGCCATGATCATTTTCTCTACACCACCAAAACCCCAACCACCTCCAACACCACAAAGATTTCCTACACATCCACCTTCACCACGAAAACATCCACTATCCAAAACTCAAGTTCACACGCAATAGAAAAACTTTTGTAGTGCAAGAAGATGATGTGGAGATTAAATCACCAATCCTCTTATCATCTGCTATAACAACCCTAAAAAATGTCCTAAATCACCAATCCCCAGCAACGGATGCCAAAGCGCTCCCTGATAAAGGCTATGCTTTGTAAACTACATTAGGGTTCTAATCTCGTGATGTATTGATAAAGTTGAATTAGGTTATTATACTAACACGTGTGCATTGTATATTTTTAATAGGAACTCAGGAAAATCACCAAAAAATATCATCAGAAGGCTTATAGTAAAACCCTAAGCTTTCAAAGTGAGTCATTCTTCTTTTTACACATTTTTGTGATACATTTATATTTAAAATGCTTTACAAAACCCTAAATATTTATCAGTTATACTTACAGTGATTAAGTTTTTGTATTCTACAATTTTTACCAGTATATGGGGTTTTGTATACGCTACTATTCAAGCGTTGCTATTGGAGAAAGAATTAGCCAATAGTAATATGACCACAGTCATTGTAATTGCCAATGTGACAAATACTGAATAAGTTATTGGTAGATATAAACAAATGTAAATGTCACACCCTGGCTTTGCGGAAGCGTGGGTTTATTTTGGTGTGACTTCTTAATACCATAGCTTAATCACAACAAGCTATATGAAAGTAAAACCATGATGATCATCCATTACTTCAAGTTTTAAAAGTAAAATACGACAACATTGTTCTAGAGTTGACACATGCAACGAGTTTACAACACAACATAATAAAAATCTTGTTCATAAGACACAACCACAAAACATGAAATAAACATAGTTTAAGACTTGTGACTCGTCCAGGTAATTAAAGCATGTTTTAGGCACATCCGGTCACTATGTTTTTGCACTTTACTAGTTAACTTAGATGCTGAATTTTTGCATAAAGTGCAGAATTTTGTAATTAAAGCATGTTTTAGGCACATCCGGTCACTATAACTATCACCTAGTGACGCAGTTTTACAATCCTCACCTCCCTACACTCCCTACTAGTGTAGTAAACTATTCCCGGCTCATACTAGCCTTAGAGACAGTATATGTCTAGTGCTGGCAATGTCAGCATGTTTATTGGGTTATCCGTTTATTGTGCTAACTGTGCTTTTGTGCATCAAGTTTGTCACTATAGTTCTGTGTAAATAATGGAGTGACAGCAATAAAGTATGATGCATGTATGTGTATGTATCAGAAATCAAGAAGCAGTTTAACCACAGTTGTAAGCAAGCACAGTAATTAAGCGTTAATTAAATATTAATTAATTCGTACGGATACCTGGTTTGGTGAGGGTTGTCACATTCTCCCCCGTTAAATAAATTTCGTCCCGAAATTTAGGCTCTGCTTCTAGTTGCAGGGGTCTTGGGAAATAAATGGGGGTATTTCTCTCTCATACGATCCTCACGTTCCTACGTGAATTCCGGCCCATGTCTTGCATTCCATCGAACTTTGACGAGTTTGACACTGCTCCTGTGAGTTTTGTTAACTTTCCAATCCGTAACCTCGATGGGTTCTTCGGTAAAGTGGAGCGTGTCGTCGATATGAACTTCGTCAGCAGGAATGGTCACTGTTTCTTGTGTTGGACTCTTCCTCAAATTTGATACATGGAATGTATCGTGAACACCATTTAGTTCAGCAGGTAGGTCCAACTTGTAGGCAACAAGCCCAATCCTTTGCAGGATTCTGAAAGGGCCAATGTAACACGGATTCAACTTCCCACGCTTTCCGAAGCGTGCCACACCCTTCCAGGGTGAAACCTTCAATAAAACCATATCCCCAACTTGAAATTCCAAAGGTTTCCACTTTGGTTCTGCATAGGCTTTCTGTCTGTCGCGAGCCGCCTCGATGCGTTTTCGAATCTGCGCAATCTTGTCTGTCGTCTCTTGGACTATTTCGGGACCAACTAGTTGTCTATCACCTGCGTCAGCCCAGCATAATGGTGATCGACACTTGCGTCCGTAAAGAGCTTCAAATGGTGTGGCTCCAATGCTTGTGTGGTAGCTGTTGTTGTACGAAAATTCGACCAATGGTAAATGATTATCCCAGCTACCACCCAAATCCATGACACATGCTCTCAGCATATCCTCCAAAGTCTGAATTGTTCGTTCACTTTGGCTATCAGTTTGCGGATGAAATGCAGTGCTCAGATTTAACTGTGAGCCAAAAGCTTCTTGGAAGGATTCCCAAATCCTTGATACAAATCTCCCATCTCTATCCGAGATAATCGAGAGGGGCACTCCATGACGTGCAACGATCTCTCGCATGTATATTTCTGCAAGTTTACTCGTGTTGTCCTTTTCTTTGATTGGTAAGAAATGTGCGGACTTTGTTAGGCGGTCAACTATCATCCAAATCATATCATGGCCTCTGGGTGTCTTTGGCAGCTTTGTTATGAAATCCATTGAGATTTGTTCCCATTTCCACTTGGGAATTTCAGCTTGCTGCAGAATTCCTGAAGGCTTCTGGTATTCAGCTTTCACCTTGGCGCACGTTAAACATTTGCTAACATAAACAGCAACATCGCCTTTCATCCTAGGCCACCAATAATAATCCTTAAGATCTTGGTACATCTTATCCGCGCCGGGATGAATTGAGTACCGAGACTTGTGAGCTTCATCAAAAATAATCTTTCTCAAACCACCAAACAGAGGAACCCAAATCCTTTTCATGAAGCATAGCGTTCCTTCCTCGTTTGGCACTAATTTCTTCTCCATCCCACGGAGATATTCCTGTTCAATGTTCCTTTCTTTCAGAGCCTCTTTCTGAGCGGCACAAATGCGCAATGAGAGATCCGTCTGGACGATCATTTCCAAAGCCCTAACCCTTATGGGCTTGATCCTCTCTTTTCCACTCAGGGCATCAGCGACCACATTCGCTTTCCCTGGATGATACTTGATCTCGCAGTCGTAATCGTTTAATAATTCGACCCAACGTCTTTGTCTCATATTCAATTCCTTCTGGTCGAATATGTGCTGCAGACTCTTATGATCCGTAAAGATTGTACACTTTGTACCATACAAATAATGTCTCCAGATTTTCAGCGCAAATACCACTGCGCCTAGCTCCAAATCATGCGTGGTATAGTTCTTTTCATGAACTTTCAATTGGCGTGAAGCGTAAGCTATAACTTTCTGGCGTTGCATCATCATGCAACCCAATCCTTGACGCGAGGCGTCACAGTATACCACGAAATCATCAGTTCCTTCTGGTAGCGCTAAGATTGGCGCATTGCAAAGCTTGTCTTTCAGTAACTGGAATGCTTCTTCCTGTTTGATTCCCCAATCAAACTTCTTATCCTTCTGTGTGAGGAAGGTCAATGGTTGAGCGATCTTTGAAAAATCCTCAATAAATCTTCGATAGTAGCCAGCCAAACCTAAGAACTGGCGAATCTCGGTCGGCGTCTTTGGAGTCTTCCAGCTCTTTATCGCCTCGATCTTTGTGGGATCAACATGAATTCCATTTCCATTTACCACATGTCCAAGAAACTGGACTTCGCGTAGCCAAAACTCGCACTTCGAGAACTTGGCGTACAACTTTTCCTTTTTCAGCAACTCCAAAATAGCTCTTAGATGCTGTTCGTGTTCATTCTTCGTCTTTGAATAGATCAAGATATCGTCTATGAACACAATCACAAACTTTTCTAGGTACGGCTTACACACTCGGTTCATTAGGTCCATGAAAACTGCAGGTGCATTTGTCAACCCAAACGGCATAACTAGGAACTCGTAGTGTCCATAATGAGTCCTAAAGGCTGTCTTCGGGATACTTTCCTCTTGTATCCTAAGTTGGTGGTATCCAGATCGAAGATCGATCTTTGAATAAAAGCTTGAGCCTTGCAACTGGTCAAATTGATCATCGATCCTCGGCAAAAGGGTATCTGTTCTTGATCGTCAACTTGTTCAACTCCCGGTAGTCAATGCACATACGGAAACTACCGTCTTTCTTCTTAACGAACAGTACTGGAGCTCCACAAGGTGGGAAGCTTGGTCTGATGAATCCTTTTATCCAATAGCTCCTGGAGTTGTGTCGACAACTCCTGCATCTCTGACGGCACAAGTCTATAGGGTGCCTTGGCTACAGGCGCGGCACCTGGAACCAAGTCAATGTGGAACTCAACTTGCCTTTGAGGCAGTAATCCTGGCAAGTCTTCTGGAAAGACTTCCGGGTATTCTTTGACGACTGGAATGTCTTCGATCTTCAGCTCAGCAGCTTTCTTATCCACGATGTGTGCCAAGAATGCAACACATCCCTTCCGTAAACACTTTCTAGCCTTCAGGCAGCTAATAATCTTCAACGGCGTATCATGCTTCTCTCCGTGCACTATGATCGTTTCTTCATCCGTCAGTGGGATGCGGATGGTCTTCTCATGGCAAACGATCTCGGCTTTGTTACTCGATAGCCAATCCATTCCTACTACCACATCAAAGCTTCCCAACTCGACAGGTAGTAAGTCTAGCGTAAACTCGTGCCCTCCTAGTTCAATCACACATCCTCGAACAACTTCACTGGTCTCAACTAGTTTCCCATTTGCTAATTCGATGGAGTACGGAACGTCTAGCTTACTAGGTGTCAACCCAAGTATATTCTTAAATTCTAATGACACGAAACTATAATCCGCACCAGTATCAAACAAAACGGATGTAAAGCGTTGGTTTATAGGGAACGTACCAGTAACAACATTGGGATCCTGGCACGCTTCCCTCGCCTCAATGTTAAACACTCTTCCGCGGGCTTGATTCAATCCTGGGCAGTCCCTCTTAAAGTGCCCAATGTCACCACAGTTAAAACAACCCAATTTTTTACCATTACCTCCTCCGTTCCCCGCTTGATTGTTGTTTTGATTTCAATTCGCGTCCCCAGCTAGATTTGCATTGTTCCCTCGATTTCCATTACCTCCATTATTCCCTTGTACACGATTTCCATTGCCACTTCGATTATTGTTCCGATTACCAAAACCTCCTTGGCCTCCCCGGCCTTCACTAGCCCAGCAGTTATCCTTCAAGTGGCCAACTTTTCCACAAGCTTCACATACTTTTGGCCCACATCGGCCATAATGATGACGCTGGCAGGTGTTACACTTGGGATGCGTACCCATATATCCTTTTCCTTTCTTCCCAGCACCGGTTACAGCTTGGACCGGTGCGCTTGATTCTCCTTTCTTGCCAACACTGCTAGTTCCCTGCTTGAAGTTCGAGAATTTCCTCTTATTCTCACTAGACGACTCTACGTGAGTCTCTTTCTTCTTTGGCTCAACATTCGAAAACTTGTTCAGGCGGATGGCTTCCTCAGTAAGAGACACGCTCAGATCGATAGCCTCTGTGATTGTTGTAGGCTTGGAAGTAGTGACCATACTCATGATTTGTGGAGCTAAACCCCAAATAAAGCGCTCGATTCGTTTGAATTCCGGTGTGACCATGTATGGCACAACGTGGGATAAATCATGAAATCTTTGGACGTACTCTGCGATCTTGGGACCGTCCATCCTTAAATGCCAGAACTCAGTCTCCAACCTTTGTATCTCAGCACGAGAACAATACTTCCTTCGCATCAACTCTTTTAACTCAGCCCATGTCAACGCGTAAGCAGCGTCTTCACCAAGAGTTTGCACTTGTAAGTTCCACCAGGACAGGGCTCCGTCCAAAAATAACCCAGAAATGTAAGTCACTTGTTGGTCTGGAGCGCACTTGCTCATTCGGAGAACAGACTCCGTCTTTTCGGCCCATCTTACAAAAGCAACAGCACCTCCGGTGCCGTCGAAGTTCACAGGCTTGCAGTCTTGGAACTGCTTGTAAGTGCACCCTGCACATACGTTAGAATATACAAATGGTATTAGCGGACGTGCCATAAATATCCAAATTTATTGTAATACGTCCCAAACGATTTAACATTACCATGTGGTGGATTGTTATTGCCGTTATTGTTCGAATTGCTTCCGCTGGTTCCTCCTAGAAAGGCTGCATACTGCGCAATGGCGGCAGCAATGATTCCTTGAAGTTTTGCCTCGTTGTCAGGCATACGCGTCTGGCATCTTGGAGGCATCTTCTAAAAGATGGTTCACGTAGGTCAGGTCATAGTAAGTAAAGTGTACGTATGTTTTCAACAATATCAACACATAACATCTCATGTTATAAATAAATCAACCACATAACATCTCATGTTATAGAACATAAACAATCAATAATCAACCCAACATATAATGAGAATACTGCGATTGTGCTGTCATAAATCAAGACCACAATGTAAGGTTTACAAGTTCATAACTGTATCATACATCATCAGTGACTAAGGGCCTCATCGCCCTAGTCCACACTATCTAGTCAGTGACAGCAGCAACAAATATACAAAACATCAAAAGTCATAACATCCAAAATGTGGTCTCCAAAAGCTGTGTAATCTGCACAATCGTCGTCTTCTCATCAAAAGTCTACCTGCGTCGAATCAAAAAGGCCTATGCTGATGGCGGTGGAGGAGGGGGAAAATGAGAAAATAGTAAACGTCGCATATGAAGCCAGTCCTCCTCCATAGCGCGATGAGCGCGTAGTAAGTATGCTATCTGCTGCTTGGGAGTCCAAAAACGAGCGGCAGAATCAGGTGAAAGTGGTCGAGGAGGGTGTGATACGGCAGGTGGGGTCTGGCACTGGCACGGGAGTCGCTGAGCTCTCTCTAGCTCCTGTACGCGATGGGTCAGCGCCTCCTGCTGTATCATGAAAGATGTGAGAACATCCTCCGTAGAATACCCCACGTGGTATGGGTGATACGGATCCGTCGGTGGCATAATGGGGGGCGTAGTCCAGAGGAATGGCTCAATAAATGGAGCGAAGGATGGCACAGTAAATGGTGTAGCAGTGGGAACAACAGTGGGATGAACAATCTGAGGCACAAACTGGCCTCCTCCTGACATAAAAGGTGTATGACCAAACGGATGACGTGACGAACCCTCCCCAGGACGTGGTAGAGGAATGTCCTGGAGATAAGTGATCGGGAGATCTGTGCGGTGAGTATCTGTGGTATGTGGGGGAATCAAGGGAACATCAATGGGAGCTGAAACAGGGGCTGAAACGGGTGCTACAGGTGGTGTAACAGGCACCACGAAAGGTGGGAAATCATCGTCATCATCTATCCACCCATTGTGGGTGTGAGCGTATCGTGGATCAATATGGGTCGCAAAAGGTGCACGGTCGAACATCACCGGCACTGGATCAGGAAGTGGTGCAACAACAGGATCCTCTAATAAATGTGGAACATCAACATGAGCATCGATATGAGCATCAACAGTATGATCATCCTCCAACAGTGGAGCAACCACAGGATGATCATCAATAGGTATATCGTCAACAAAAGGAGCAACAACAGGTGCATCGGCATGAACAGGGTCATGCTCAAATGCCGGGTCAGGAGCGACAACTGGCTCAGGGGCCACAGCAGGCTTCGGATTAATAAACTCCATCTCGAAATCAGCTGGATCAGCAAACCAGGGATCGACAGGGGCTACAGGATCCTCTAGGGGCTGGTCTAAGTGTATGAACTCAATGTCCTGGTCTGGATCAAAACCAGGTGGAAAAACAGGATCATCCTCAATATCGTGATCAAACTCAAAGTCATGTGTAGGTGCAGCTGATGACGCCATATCAGGGTCGGCGTCGTGTGAGTGGTGCTGCACTCCCTGTGTATGCAAAGATGCGGACGCCACAGACTCAAATGAGTCTGGGACAGGTGAATGAGCATGAGCCTCCTCTGTAGGAGCGTCAGCAAGCAGTAGGATATCATCAGCAGCAATAGGGGCCTGACCCTCAAGGTCATCCTCAAGTGGGTCCTCCTCAAAGAAATCGACATCATCTTCAGAAACATCAACAAGTGGCATATCAACAACCGGATAAGCGGCAAGGGGTATAGGAGCAGGGATCACCACAAGTGGTAAATCCCCAGCGAGATGGCCATCAGCAGACTCTGCTACGACATCAGGCAGAGCAAAGGGCTGAAAGTCGTCATCGTCTTTGCTGGTAGTATCGGAAGTGTACACCTCGTGCTCTGATGAAACTATGTCGTCTGATACTATGGCCATGGGATCTGTAGTGTCTGACTCTCCAGTACCTGATGAAGGCATGACGTCTGTAACACAAACACACACATGCACAAATAATCAATCATATAATCAAATAAACATGTTAGTCACCAATAAGCAATCAAGTAATTCTCCTAGTCCCACTAGTCTAACCTCCCAGCCTCTCAAACTGAACCTCCTAGTCCCACTAGATTAACCTCCCAGCCTCTCAGACTGAACCTCCTAGTCCCACTAGATTAACCTCCCAGCCTCTCAGACTGAACCTCCTAGTCCCACTAGATTAACCTCCCAGCCTCCCAGACTGAACCCTCTAGTCCCACTAGACTACTCCCTTAGTCTCTCAGACTGAGCCATAACTTTTAAAAATATTTTGCACTCTGGATCTGGACGTAGTGTATGCAATGTAAAAATGTTTTCGTGAGAGCCCTAGTGATCATAGTCTAGACTCGAGATGGAATCCTAGTTCGCTATGATCAAAGCTCTGATACCAAGCTGTCACACTCTGGCTTTGCGAAAGTGTGGGTTTATTTTGGTGTGACTTCTTAATACCATAGCTTAATCACAACAAGCTATATGAAAGTAAAACCATGATGATCATCCATTACTTCAAGTTTTAAAAGTAAAATACGACAACATTGTTCTAGAGTTGACACATGCAACGAGTTTACAACACAGCATAATAAAAATCTTGTTCATAAGACACAACCACAAAACATGAAATAAACATAGTTTAAGACTTGTGACTCGTCCAGGTAAAAGTCACAATCCCTCAAACTTGGATGACATCGCACTTCTTACGCAGCTTGAAAACATAACATACCTTGCCAGATCCCTAATTCCCTGAAATACATGTAAGTTGGAAAAAGCAACAAAAATGTTGAGCGAGTTCATGTATAGTGAGTATGTAAAACCTTTGTAAGTATAAAATCCCTGGTATGTAGCAAATAAGGAAATAAAGAGATCACCAATGGTTTGCAAGGCCATTGATATGTGTGAAGTGCAGTAGGAAGACTCAAACCTAGCAGATTTTTGCGTCGGGTACCAAGTCACCCCGAGGTCCGTACTGTTGGGCCTGGGGCTGGGCTCGCTACACCCAGATAGATCTACCGCTAAAGACCCTCGGTCCTACTATGAGGATTAATGGCCTCTAGTTCCCGCCTACCCACTCACATGATCTAAGTAGTAACCCTCCTTACGCTAACCATACCATGTAAAACGTATTCGTAATCATAGTAACATGTATTTCACCCCCGAAGTATAAAAACTGAAAATAGTTAAGAGAAAAGGGGGACATGAACTCACAGAAGTGCGTCTCGAAATAGTAAATCCCAAAATCAACCTGCTGCGTGACGACCTACACGTACTAACTTCTATTAGACGGACGGCCGTGCCTTGGCTTAAGGTTTAACGTTTTTGGGAAATAGTTAGGCAACTATTTCGTATTTACACTTCGTAATTATCTATAGTTATATTCCTTTCCAAGGATGGGGGTTTTAATACATGTGCATTTTGTAAATCCAAAATACATTATTAAGTCTCACTTAAAATATATTTTATTCATTCGTCTAAAATATTCTATCTCCAAAATATACATATTTTTCCCAAAAATATTATATTTTATACCTTACAATTTCCAAAATAACACTTTTATCAAAATACGCATTTAAGAGTATTTTTCCAAAAAATACATAGGTTACATTTAAAGTTCGGATGGTAATAATAATACCGGCGTAACTTAGATATTTATTTGTGATAGCGTTGGTATTATTTTGGAGTCGTTACTTTTTAGTGTTTACGAGTTATATTATTTTTACCCTAAAAATAATATATGTGTAGTTCACAAAATAATCATAAAATCACACAAGCGTTTTACTATGAAATATATATTCTCAATATATATTTAACAAGTTTCATTTACGAAAATCCACCTTCGACACTTGGTAATTTTGTAATAAAAATCATGGCGAAGTTTGTTTGGAAACAAGTCAAAAATATATTTATAAACACTTGTTGCAAAAATATTTTCCAAGTGTTATATTTCTGGAAAAATTTCGCCAGAGTTTCCTCTGTAACTGGAGGTGGCCACGCTTACTAGCGTATCATTTTCTTTTCAAAATTCAATCAACAATTTTCCAATCATCAATATTCAATGTTCAATCGTCAAACTAGTCAAAATAAGCATAAATCGCAAACACATGAACTTGTAAGTTGTGTGAAAGTATGTAGTAACTTCCCAACGTATTTAGCGGATCTTGTTATCTTTCAAAATGAATCGGTTTCTTGAAAAACTTTATTTTTAAAGAAGATGTAACCTTACAACTTCTAGTCAAAAATTACGGAAATATTTCTTTGTTAAATCCTCTTGTTACACAAGTGTCTACACACTTGTTTGTTCACAAAAACACCTTTAGTTTATGAAAGATCCGGCTTTAAAATAGGACTTGTATATTTTACTTGGTTCTTCGAAAATACCACTTGTAGATCTTTAGATCTACTAGTTTAAAACTCTATTTTACAAGAAACATCAACTTTACACAAGTTCATGTTTGTGTATGGAAAGGTTTGTCATCTTGTATCTTCTACACTTAACATATTGCTAGTTCATGTTCCATGAACATGATCTAGCGTGGTTAGATGACGATCCGTTCCACTACTAGCAACCAACAACATAAAATAACCATAACAAAACAAGATTCAGAAGCTTTACACCATTATTTCCTCTTTAACCACCATGTTCATCTTTCTAGCAAGACTTTAAGTTTTGTTTTCGCATGATCTTGAGTTTTAACCGTTAAACTTCTTATTAACCACTTTAATCATGAACAAGGAAGTGTTTAGAAGCACTTACAACTAGCTCAAGGCTAGGGAAGAATCAAAGCTAAAACTAGGTGGATAAAAGCGTTGTAGAGAGGTCCTTGAGATTCCGTAAGCACCGAGCCTCCTTGTATGAACTCTAGCACACTTGTATGTATGTGGAATGTTTTGTTTGAAACTTGAAGGTGGGTGGATGTGGGTTGGGGGTTTCGGCCGAGAGTATCAAAGGGAGGGAGAGAGAGTAAAATTTTGTTAAGTGTTTGAATGATTGAAATGGTGGACCTGACATGCATGCTTATTGACCAAGTATTACTAATATCCATAGTGTAATGTGTCAATAAGATATTAAGCATCAACAATAAAATAATCAAGATTTGTAAGAAGTGTGTCCCCTTAGGGGACCAATCGGTTAAAGGGGGGGGGGGTTATAGTTTGTTTTGAACTAGATAGTTAGGTGTTAGTTTGTTTAGTTAGGGATTAAGATAGGTTATTAGTGTGTTATGTAATATTACGGGTGTTAGGGTGTTCGGGGACCCTAACTGGCTCAGAAAAGGAAAAACAATGTCATTGACAATATTTTTATGTTCCGGGTAAAGTCCGGTTGTTCAGTTGGATATTAATCCGTTAAAGTGCTAAATAAGCATTTAAAGTCTCGTTAATATTAGTTTTAGTGACACAATGAATTCCCGACACTTTGGAAAGGGTCTAGTATTATTTTCCCATGTTTTTGCACTTTATTAGTTAACTTAGATGCTGAATTTTTGCATAAAGTGCAGAATTTTGTAATTAAAGCATGTTTTAGGCACATCCGGTCACTATAACTATCACCTAGTGACGCAGTTTTACAATCCTCACCTCCCTACACTCCCTACTAGTGTAGTAAACTATTCCCGGCTCATACTGGCCTTAGAGACAGTATCTGTCTAGTGCTGGCAATGTCAGCATGTTTATTGGGTTATCCGTTTATTGTGCTAACTGTGCTTTTGTGCATCAAGTTTGTCACTATAGTTCTGTGTAAATAATGGAGTGACAGCAATAAAGTATGATGCATGTATGTGTATGTACCAGAAATCAAGAAGCAGTTTAACCACAGTTGTAAGCAAGCACAGTAATTAAGCGTTAATTAAATATTAATTAATTCGTACGGATACATGGTTTGGTGAGGGTTGTCACAGTAAAACCTTTGATGCTGTAAAGTTATAACAATGTGTCTTTTTATAAAAATGGAAAGTACTCGCCAGTATTTCTTGCTGATAAAGTATTTTCAAAACGTGTTACAGGGAACTTGATGTGAAGCTATTAAAAGCCAGTTATGGAACACTGAAGGCTTAAATAAAGTGGCTATAAGTTACCTAAATAAAAGAAGAAGTTTATGTGTTCAGCAATTAGGGTTTATCCCTATAAATACGTTATAAATGAAATGTAGGTGTTTAGCCCATTTGTTTAATATAAAATTTTGGTGTTTTACAAACTCTGAAATTATTTCCTAACTATGATCCTGATGTTTTAATTCTGCTGCAAATTTAATAAACATCCGCTCCAAGGGTGGGGTCGGGGGCTGCGACATCTACCACATTCAACCTGCATCACTCTCATCATTTCCATTTAAAAAATCCACTACATCTCTACCACCTACTCCACAACCATCAACCATTCCCTTAGCTACTCAGTATCCTCTAGAGATTCACACTGTCAAAAGTGAAATTGAATCATTTTTCACAACAGAGGATGCATCACAAAGATCCTTCCCATCTCTCTATGGTTATAGAACGCCTAGAAACTTATATCAATATCTAAAGTTGAAGGCACAACAGGCTAAATACATTGCCAACGAGAAGAGCAAAGGGATGGAAAACAGGAAAGTTCAGGGTATCTTGTCACATGAACTTAGCAAAGTTAGCAAACTTGAAGACTTTGCTAAGGACTTGAGCAAATCCATGTCAGAGAAGCCAATCATTGTTGAGCTTGACAAGGAACTAAGGGAGGGTTACATTGAACACATCATGACTCACAAACCATACAAGGCAACCAGAGCTCAATTTATAGACTGGTCATCATATGCTCTCAGGGAAGAGATTGAAAGAATTACCAAGATGCTCAATAATCCTTCATTGAAGCCTACTCCACCTGATTGGAAGAAAGGCAAACAAATCAATCCAGACAAGGCATTGAAGCTAAAAAGAATAAGAGCAGAGCTTGTGGCTGCAAGTTATAGTACTGCTAGATCTATTGCCAGATGGTCTGAATCAAAGGTTGTTGAGACATACAAAAGACTGGAACAGCTTAGAGCCAAAGATCCTTCAATTCCTCAAAAGCCAGTTTATCCTTCAACAGCTGCAATCTCTCAACGGACCCAGACATCCAAAAAGCTGACCTAAGCATCTGCTTTATCCATAGTTGCCTTTAAACAAGTAAAAAGGCAAAAGTAGACTAAGGAGGCTGATGAGCAGATGTTTGAAAGCATCAAAAAAGAGGGAATTAGATGCCAGCTGGATTATCACACATATCTTGTTGCTGACAAACTAGCTGCCAAACTAAGAGAAACACTTGAAAAGATTGTCAGCAGGCCAATATCACTAAACTCATCATAAATAAGTCTTGTTCCAAGAAAACCAATTGATCCAAAATTCTAAAGTGGAAGTTATCCTCAGACACCCACGAATTGACTTTGCTCAAATCAGATGGTAGTCTTGAGAAGCTGAAAATGGGGCATGCATATGGTCTGGATGCATGTGATCTCCAAGATCTTTTGAACCTCGACCTTGAAGGGATATTGATGACATGATCTCCTTGAACTTTGAGCTGCAATTCAAAGGACAAATCAGGAAGATGTTGATGAGGAATAAAGATCAGCAATAAAGAAAGGTTTTAGCGTCATCTGTTCTAGGGGAGATTGTTGGATCATGTGGACACCTCCAAAAGAACAGATGATAGAAAGCCAAAATGTTCTACATCATCTAATCAACAATAACAGTGCTTGAAGACATACTCCTCCCAATGGAAAAGGCAACAACATCTGCTACAAGCAAAGGTCTGCTAAAGCTAAAGTATGTTGAAGACAAAGTCTGTTGATTACAAGGTCTACCAAAGTGAACCACTGATGAAGACAAAGTCTGCTATAGCAAAGGTCTGATCATCCTCTGTTCTAGAAGACAAAGTCTGATGAGGCAAGGTCTACTGGGGCTCAATAGAGGATAAAGATTAACAGATGATGAATTAAAGGATGTTGTATATCAGTGCTTTCAATGTAACAATGTTTTAGTATTAGCAGATGTTAGAGGTTGTTAGAAGTTGTTAGATGTCATTGTCTAGGTGACGTTAGCCTAGATTCCTCAGATGTTTGCATTGTACTATAAATAGAACAGTGCATGTACTGTTCTATCATCACTTCTTCTTGACATTATGTACGAACAAATTAGAGTGATCCGGCTGAGGGGGAGTTTGTATTTCATGCATACGTGAACTATTGTATTTTATAATCTTTCTATTAAAGTATCATGACGAAAGAAAATCTTCCATTGTTTGTGATTTAAAGTTTATTCTTCCGCTGCATTATTTCCATATTTGTTATCATATTCCGTTGTTCATCTTAAACATTTCATAAACAATTCAAACTCGGATCCTAACAATATTTCAATCCTAAAATCCTCATACTCATACACCTTTGTTTACCATTTTAGGGTAAACTTTGGTGACTCCATTCTTCAAGACCGATTACTCGCTTTTGTGGAAATCTTCGCAAACCGTGAGTTCATACTCGACCCATCTTCGCAAATCTTCCATTGTTTGTGATTTAAAGTTTATTCTTCTGCTACATTATTTTCATATTTGTTATCATCTTCCATTGTTTGTCTTTCTACTTTTCAAATTCATATTTTCCATTAGTTTATATAACTAAATGGGAACATCCAAATGTTACCTAAATCTACCAATAATGGGAGTATTACCTCAATCCACATTATGTTAACCATCTTATTCAATCCCCTTTCCTTTTTATTAGTCATTCATCATCGGTTTTCAAATTATTAAACCTTGTAATCGATCACCATCTTACTTTCTTAGTTTATTGTTTATATTTTTTTAAGACCTATGACTTGTCTACACAATTAGAATTACATCCTATCTTGAATATGTCAATGTTTCGACTTTTAATCCAAAATCTCATCAGTTTCTTGAAAGTCCTCGATCCGGCCTTGTTCTTTTCTCTTAACGCTTATACACTATACAAGACATTGTGTGTTAATTCCTTTCACGCCTTAATTATTTTCACTTACAAGCCTCTTCATAACTTTGTAATATGCTGCCTTAATTATGTTAACCATCTTATTCAATCCCCTTTCCTTTTTATTAGTCATTCATCATCGGTTTTCAAATTCTTAAACCTTGTAATCGATCACCATCTTACTTTCTTAGTTTATTGTTTATATTTTTAAAGACCTATAACTTGTCTACACAATTAGAATTACATCCTATCTTGAATATGTCAATGTTTCGACTTTTAATCCAAAATCTCATCAGTTTCTTGAAAGTCCTTGATCCGGCCTTGTTCTTTTCTCTTAATGCTTATACACTATATAACACATTGTGTGTTAATTCCTTTCATGCCTTAATTATTTTCACTTACAAGCCTCTTCATAACTTTGTAATAGTCTTAGTTTCGATCCGGAACATTCCAAGCATTAATCGAACCTCTTTTACACCTATTTATGTAATTTATGTTTCAGTCTTTCTACTTTTCAAATTCATATTTTCCATTAGTTTATATAACTAAATGGGAACATCCAAATGTTACCTAAATCTACCAATTATGGGAGTATTACCTCAATCCACTCTATGTTAACCATCTTATTCAACCCCCTTTCCTTTTTATTAGTCATTCATACGCTTATAACGCTAACGCTTACACGATGACATCACGTAAGTATCTAAACTACTCACTCTCGCTCATCACAATGAAAACTCAAAACACAGTTACTTATGCTATGACCTATTATATTAAAATAATAGTTATATATGAATATCGAAGCCATAAAACTTGTCTAAACGCGCGCACACTGGCACACGCAACTCAATTTATCGCACTGAAATGCAACATAACACGATACTACTTATCCCACTAAAACGCTTAAAGTACCCACAATGATTAACGCAACAAAACATGTCAAACGAACCAAAGTTGGAAAACTAACAAACGCAAACCCGACTGTCCGAATGGCCATCCGCCCGGATGACCATCCGCCCGGATGACCAGTCGTCAGGATGGAGCCATCCGAACACCGCCACTCGCACCGCCTTAAATCCCACTCTCACCTATAAATAGTGCCATTGTGTCTCATTTCAACACTTTGGTTCTCTCATCCGCTCGCAAGCTTTCAGACGCGAATCAAGGCCATTTGGTAAGCTTCTTCCCCCGAATCTTCTTCAATCTTCATACTATTTCACTTCTACACCATCTTCTTCATCAAGATCACACACGCACTCTAACTTTTTCACGGAATCAATGATTTAGGACCTCTCGAAGGTGGTTCCACTCAGTTTGCTTAGGCGAACTGTTGAGGAGCACCATTCCATCGAGGTTGGTTCAAGATCTAAAGGATTTCACACTTTGCAACTTAGTTATCAAATATTTCAACACTTTTTCTACTAAATCTAAACTTTTCTTCGGTTTTTACACAATATTGGTGGAATCTGGGCTCAATCAGACTCTCGACTCGTTCCTTAGTCGAAAGCCGGTTTGAAAACTGATTTCCACCGAAGAGATGGACCGATTTACGGGTTAAACATGAATCTTCATCAAGAATAGCACGTTGGTCTGAATGGGCTGGGCCCATCCGGCCGAATGATCTGGGTTTGGTGGTTCCGTTGTTTGACACGTCGTCACGCCGTTTCCGTTAACTCCAAACTTTTCACTTAGAAAATTTTTTAAAAATTCAAACCACAGGCCATCCGCTCGAATGACCATCCGTCCGGATGACCATCCGACCGGATTACCTGACCCTAACAATTTCCATTGTTTCAACGCTTTTAACTACACTTCAAATTTTAACAGTTCGCAAACACCCACACAATTCGAATGGCCATCCGCCCGGATGAGAACCATCCGTTCGGATCACCTGTTGAACACTTAACCCGTTCAACATTCTGTTTACAACCATTCAGCCCTGAGGAAGACTTATGCTTCTGTTTCCGTGCATAGGCTGACTTAACGCGCTCCTTTCAATCCAATCCAGATTGTGTTTACTTGCTAAACACACACTGTGAGTATACTCGAACCCATGTTCGTTTAACGCACTTTTGGGTGTAACATGCGTTCTCTATAAAAAAACACAACACTTAAACGCATTACAATGCAAACCGCACTCTCATGTTATACGTGATTAGTTGAATTACTTGTTTCTATGCTTACACTGTCACACCCCCAAAATACCACATGCGGAATCACCGCGGGGAGTGTGACGTACCAGGATCCAAGCCACCAATCACATTCCATTGATTTCAAAATATAACTCCAAATCATAAGTTAAACCAAAGTAGTTGTTCAGCGGAAGCATAATGTAAACTGTAAATCAATTGTTTCAAAACAAGTGTTAATAGTCAACGAAGCAAGTATCCAAGAGTCTCGACCCATGACCACTCTAGCACTCCTAGATAGCAAGTCCATATCAGGAATCTAACGACCTGCAAGGCATGTAATGACAAGTCAACAACAAAGTTGAGCGAGTTCACAGTTGGTTGTCCATTTTAAAGTTGTTCCAAAAAACCACGAGTTCGTTCAAAAACCATGAGTTATCGAATTCATTGTTTCCCAAACCATAACCAGTGGGGGCTACCCCATGTAACCACTAGACCCGTTACCATATCGACCACTGACTAAAGTAAGTTGGTGCCCTGACGTCAATGTCTATCATCATTGACTAGTGCCCAGATCCATTAGTTCACGCCCGTCCACTGCGGCACGGTGTGAGGCTTGTCAAACCTAAATAGCGCTATCTAACTAATGACCCGCTCGCCATTGACCCGGCGATTAAGTCAATATAAAATGAGGGACTTCATGATAGAGATTTTGGTCTAGTATCCGTGTTGTCACCCTTCAATAAAGAGGGTGTGTACGAAATCCCCAAACCATGAGATTATGTAGGTTCCAATCAAATTCTTATCACATGTTGTCACCCTTCAATAAAGAGGGTGTGTATGTGTTCCAAACCAGGAGATCACGCAGTTTCAGTTTAAATCCTTTACCCATTCCCAACCTTGGGAATCCCATGCCTTGTGGAAAGTGTGAACTCACCTTTGGTTGCTCGGTTGGACTCTTAAAAATAGCTAACAGTCAAAGTTGGTCAATCACGTCCTATTATGATTACCATTTAGTTCATTAGTGATTTCAAATAAAGCACGAAGTTCCTACACGCATTTACCACATAACATGCACTCACTTTAACAGTTCATGCCCATATAAACATCCCATCTATAACCATTCAAAAGCAAGAATACGATATCGCACATAACACTTTCATTGACATATAACATGTTAGATCATTCTCAGATAACCT
>JARYGA010060986.1:0-25320 GCA_030545235.1 Helianthus tuberosus
CAGTAAATGGTACAAAAACCAAATCATACCTGCATAAAAAACAAATTAAAAAAGCATTAGAAAATTAGAACAACATGTATAACGCAATAGAATATATAACGCAATAAATGAAAAAAAACTTACTTGTTTGATTTATAAGTAGCATCAAAACCAAATATGTCACCAAACACTGTATAATTTTTTTTTGATTGCTCATCAGCCCAGAAAAGCCCTTTCAATCTTCTATCTTCACCAATAACATAATCACATGTGAAACCAGGACAACTTTCTTTCTTCCTAATAAGACGCCTAACTACCATTTCTGCATCATACTCTCCGATATAAAGATTCAAATCCCTTCTATAATTCTTACAATCAACTTTACTAGCACCAACTTCACCAAAACCACCATACATTGTTTTCATAATATTGAATGCTTTAACAGGTCCAATATTGATTGCAGACAATCCAGATATAAAACTTTCTTTCACATAATCGATACTTCGTGCAGCCGGCAAGAAATGAATATCTTCATCTTCCACAAAGATATGATTATGTTCTTCTTCAAAGTAGTAGATTTTATACATATTATTGTTCTCTAATATTAATTTCACATGAGCATTGCATCCAACTCTTTTTGAACATCTATTACGTCTAACAATCTTTTTACTATTCTCAACTGAACCAGAATCTATTTCTTTGCTAACATGAAATCCTTCTTTTGAACAGACAATATATCTTATTTTCACTAAACCATCACCATTTTTCCAAGAGGTATTTTTTCTTGCAGAAAAACCTGCAGCAAATGCATATCTCTGATAAAACGCAAAAGCCTCATCAAATGACTTAAAAAACATTCCAACAGCAGGTGTAATGGATCCACTGACTTTAGGTTTGAAAAACTTTCTTCCACTGTTTATGCATACACGTTCCTCCCACTTGGAAATGTTATCTGAAACAATTAAAAAAAACTTTAAAACGCAATTCATCTTACATAATAATGTTTTTATTGATAAACCAAAAAATATGTTAATAAAAATTTAAAATTCAAACATTTAAAGTTTATATATACACTAATATGGATAAAAAGCATAAAAAACAATACGTTCAGTAAAACGCATCATATGATCTGAAACACTTAACAAATAATCATAAAACGCAATACATCCTATATAATAATGTGTTTAGTATTAAATCACAAAATAAGTTAATAATAATATAAGAAATACAAACCTTTAAGGTTTGTATATGAACTATTATCTAAAAAATCATAAAACGCAATACATTCAGTAAAACGCATCAAATGATGAATAAACAAAACATTGTACAACAATAACAGTTATAGACAGTTAAAGCTTTATATTACATAAAAATAAAAGTTTTATATGCATATAATTTAATTAATATCATAAAACGCAACTCTTCACTAAAACGCAATAAATGATGAAGAAAAAAAACAAACAAATTATGTTTAATTATACAACAATAACTATTAAACTTATGAAAAATCAAATATTACTTACAGAACCACGAATTATAAAACGTAAAACAAAGAAATTCAGAAAAAATAACAAAAATTTACTCCGAATTGAAGCTAAACATACCAGCAGAGTCTGAAGAAGACATTGAAGTTATCGAATTGACGAACGATACAAGATTAATGTTTGAAAAGAGGTGAATTTGCAATCGACGGCGATTTAGGGTTACAGAAACTTCAATTATGTTATGAGAGTGATGAACTAAGAAAAGAAGTAACATAATCTGTAATTGAATTAGAACGGAGATATGATAATGTAAAAAGACGAAAATGTCACCGCGTACAAAAATTTAAAAAAAGATGATGAACGGCTAAAATTGCTTCCTATACTTCCTAGCCAAAATAAACTTCCTATTTGATCTTTACCCTCAAATCAAAATCAAAATATAAAAAAAAAAAAAAACAATAGTAATAAAATAGTTCTGCATAGGATAGGAACAGGATGGTAGTTACGGTACCAAAACCATCCAACCCAAAAAAAAATATCTACAAATAAAAATAAACAAGATAAAGGCGGTGTGCAATGTTTATATTTAGGCATTGGCCACAAAATTTCTGCAAGTCGATATCGATTCACAGCTGGTACTCACTCTCTTCTTCTTCTTCTTCTTATTATTATTTTTTATAACAATTTCTCCTTTTCATCACTCTTTAATGGTAGCTGTCTTTCCTCTTTCTCTCTTTCTGTAGATAGATTGCAGTGAAGGAGGTGGACATCCGCGTTCTAACAACCCTAATTTCCTCTTTTTTCAACTTCTTATCCTCAATTGCCGCTCCTATCGATTCATCATCGCTGATTTACACAACGACGTTTGATTTCCGGTAAGAATTGATCGTGTACATCTTTTTTTTTTTGCTGTTTTTGTTGTTGTTGGATTAGGTGAGGTTGATTGTTGATTTATTGATTATTGATTGTTCGTCGTGTAATTTTATAGATTTGGATCGATTTATGTTGAATTTGTGCAATGGATCTGAATAATTGTATCGATGAATGTTGTTTTTGTTGTTGTTGTTGATTATTGATCATTCGTAGTATAATTTTCCAGATCTGTATCGATTTTATGCTGAATTTCTGCAATAAATCACGTTAATTGTATTGAGAAATTTCGCTTTTGTTATTGTTGATTTTGATTATTGATTATTCGTTGTGTAATTTTCCAGATCTGGATCGATTTATGTTAAATTTCTGCAATAGATTTCGATAATTGAATCGAGAAATGTCGATTTTGTTGCTGTTGTTGAATTACGCGAGGTTGATTATTGATTACTAATTGTGTAATTTTTCAGATCCAGATCGATTTATGTTGAGTTTTTGCAATAGGTTCTAATAATTGTATCGATAAATGTTGTTTTGGTTGCTGTTGAATTACGAGAGGTTGATTATTGATGATTGTTGATCATTCGTAGTGTAATTTTCCAGATCCGGATTGATTTATGTTGAATTTCTGCAATAGATCACGATAATTGTATTGAGAAATTTCGATTTTGTGGATCTGAATAATTGTATCGAGAAATGTTGTTTTTGTTGAATTATGAGAGGTTGATTATTGATCATTCTTAGTATAATTTTCCAGATCTGGATCGATTCATGTTGAATTTCTGCAATAGATAACAATAATTGTATTGAGAAATTTCGCTTTTGTTGACGTTTATGTTGATGTTGATTATTGAATATTCGTCGTGTGGTTTTCCAGATCTGGATCGATTTATGTTTTGAATTTTCTGTAATAGATTTCAATAATTGAATCGAGAAATGTCGATTTTGTTGTTGTTGTTGTTGAATTCCATGAGGTTGATTATTGATTACTAATTGTGTAATTTTTCAGATCTGGATCGATTTATGTTTTGAGTTTTTGCAATAGGTTTTAATAGTTGTATCGAGAAATGTTGCTTTTGTTTTTGTAATTGAATTACGCTAGGTTGATTATTGATTGTTGTTTGTGTAATTTTCAAGATCTGGATCTATTTATGTTGAATTTTTGCAATAGATTCCAATAATTGTATCGAGAAATGTTGTTTTTGTTGTTAAATTACGCTAGGTGATTATTGATTGTTCGTCGTGTATTTTTTCAGATCTGGATCGGTTTATGTTGAATTCTGCAATAGATTTCAATAATTGTATCTAGAAATGTTGCTTTTTTTTTATTACTCGATGTTGATTATTAGTTATTGATTATTCGTCATGTAATTTTCCAGATCTTGATCGGTTTATGTTGAATTTCTGCAATATATCTGAATAATCGTATTGAGAAATGTCGCTTTTGCCAAAAGGCGATTCTATTCAGATTCGTGAGGTATGGAATGACAATCTGGAAGAAGAATTCACGTTGATTCGAGGTATTGTTGATGATTTTCCGTACGTAGCAATGGACACCGAGTTTCCAGGGATTGTTCTTCGTCCCGTTGGTAATTTTAAAAACAACAACGATTATCATTACCAGACGTTAAAAGACAACGTCGATATGTTGAAATTGATTCAATTAGGGTTAACTTTCTCCGATGACCAGGGGAATTTACCAACATGCGTAACAGATAAACCCTGCATATGGCAATTCAATTTCCGAGAATTCAACGTAAACGACGACGTTTTCGCGAATGATTCGGTAGAGCTTTTGAAAGAGAGCGGTATAGACTTTAAGAAAAACAACGAAAAAGGAATCGATGCACGGAGGTTCGGGGAGCTGTTGATGTCATCAGGGATTGTGTTGAATGACAATGTGTATTGGGTGACTTTTCACAGCGGGTACGATTTCGGTTATCTGTTGAAGGTATTGACTTGCAAGAATCTGCCCGATACACAAGCCGGATTCTTTAACTTGATCAACATATATTTTCCGACCATTTACGACATAAAGCATTTGATGAAGTTCTGCAACAGTCTTCATGGAGGATTGAACAAGCTTGCGGAACTGTTGGAAGTGGAAAGAATAGGGATTTGTCATCAAGCTGGTTCGGACAGTTTGCTTACGTCGTGTACGTTTAGGAAGTTGAAAGAGAATTTCTTTAGCGGTTCGATGGAGAAGTATGCTGGTGTGTTGTATGGTTTGGGTGTTGAGAATTAAAACAGATTTGTGAAAAGAATGTTAGTTCTATGTTTAAGTTATACAATGTGTTGTAATGGCACCACAGCTTGAGGATAAATTAAGGTAAATATTTGATTTCTCTTCTTCATCTCCATAAAGAATGTTACTTCTAAATGTGTTGTTCTGCATAACCAAAGGGAAACTGGGGTGCTGCAGTAATGGAGAGCCTGAGTTCAACTGGCTCAAGCTCGGCTCGATTCAAGCTTTGTTTTTAAAGATCGAGCTAGGCTCAATACTCGATTCAAGCTTTGTTTCTAAAGATCGAGCTAGGCTTATCAAGTTTGAGCTTAGCTCGTCTCGTTATTATTTTATAATTAGTTGATTTATATTAATTAACTATAATTATTATTATTATTATTACTACTTTTTATATAATTTTGTTACTTTTTCATAATTTTATAAATCATAATTATTACTATTTAAATATATATATTTGATATATAAAATTAATTAAAACTTGTGTAAACAGTATGCTCGTTTAGGCTTGCGAGTCTGTTTGAGCTTGATAAGCGAAGCTCGGACTTGGGCTCGTTTACTAAACGAGTTTGTTTTTTTGGCTAGGGCTCAAGCTAGTTTAAGCGCCAGCTTGTTTCGATCTTTTTTTTTTTTTCTAACCTTTTTGGCTCGTTTACAATGTTCTGACCAGATCCAAATGGTGACGAAATCAAAATTTGAAGGGCTATAAAAGAATAAAAAGACAATACCAATAGTTCATAATGAAGTTTTATGTTAAAATTATATACGATATTGATATGTTGAAAATGTATATTATACAAGTTTTTGTAGTTTTATGAATAAAAAATTGCTTTAGCATAATATATGAAGGCCTATTGAAATACGTTTTTTCACATTAAATTAAATTTAACGTGAATTTTGATACATAATTGTCTTTAGAGTTTAGACTGGATGGTGTGGGCTAGCGCCCTGGGCCACGCATTATAGCTCCCCTAACACCGCTGAGGGGATGCCGTCATAGGGGGCGCTATGGAGAGGCTTGCGAGAACAATAATGAGAGCTAACGATATCGATATGTATGATGGGGCCTTTAATGATTTGACCGTTCGAAAACGATACAAATTCAAAAAATATATATTTTTCCTAAAAATCTACAATATATAAACCTACAATTTTTACCATTTTATACCACACATTTTTTGTCACTTTATACTACTACAAAATTAATCCACTCTACAGTTTCCCAACAACAACAATATACACACTTTTAGCCCGAATCGCCCTTTTTTTGCAAATCGTCAACCAATGGACCTTGACAACCCGTATAAAATAAACCCATAAACGGGTGACGTAGAGTTCTATCCGATCATGTCATCTCCACAATCCCCACATCCGTCATCACCACTACCCATACCCGGTTTCATCTACTATTCCACTCAAATGCCACAATTGGTGCAAAATTCTCCATGATCCCCGTTTCCGCCACAATCGGCACATTCCGTACCTGAAACCCAAACGACTTCATCCAAGAGTTGTAGACACCGTAAAAAGGTCCGGATCAAGAACGTGCTCCGAGTTAGTCGAGAGGTGGACACCGACCGAAGAACTAGCTTTGTCACGGGCGTGGCTCGACATTTCGAAAGACCCGCTTGTTGGTAATATTTTTTTTCCTCAACTAAATTTATATATTTTTATGTCAATATGTCAACTATTTTTTGGTCAATGAATAATATTTTTTTTGTCAACAAACTTTATAATATTTTTTACTAGGGAATGACCAAGATCAAGTCATGCTTTGGAGGCGTATCCGTGAGAAATTTTTCACCGCTATAGACTGCGGTGAATACCGTACACCCGATTCGTTCCCGGGCAAATAGACCGCAATGAGAACCAAAATCTTCAACTTCAATAACATTTATAACTGCATTTCAAACAATTGTACACGAGTAAGCGGTTCAAACGATGTGGACGTCATGACCGCAACCCATAATGAATATAAAATCCATACCGGATCCGAGTTTACAATGATACCTTGTAGGGAGCTTCTTCGAAAATCTCCAAATGGTATTATGTACCACTACCTAATCCAACAATTTCCGGCTGATCGTCTTTAACAGGTTTTTAAAACAAACCGTCTATTTATACAGCCGATTCCAGGTATCAAGCCGAACCAAACTGTTAAACCACCAACCAGTGAAAACCAAACCATTCGAATTCTGACTTGCTTCGGTATGAACGATGGAATCGGTTTTAACTTTTTAAACAACCCTAATTGCATCCCAAAAACTGCAAGGAGTGGAGATAATACAAGACTTTTACCATCCAAAGGTACAATAACAAGGCAAATAAGGCCCAGAACAAAAAACACTAATTTTACCGTTCGAGAAAAAGTTCAAAACACCTCTACGTTCACACTCGCTTAAACTCAACTTCAAAAAGATAGATATAGATCTGGATGTATATAGTTAGTTCATCTTGCTAATCAACTCATTGATTTGATCTTCACGGTTTCCCGAATCACCTCCATCTCTGAAAGGCTTTTTCTTACCCTGCAACGCCTTTTCAGGCTTGTTTAGATTAAACGGACACAAAAAGTTGCAAACGTCCTTGAAATGTGGGCCCACATTCGCTATTTCGTTGACAATGTCTTCTATGCATATAATTTTGTGCTCCCCAAGCGCCTGAAAAACCATCAAGTAAAGTGAATATTTAAATAATCTTCAAAAATATATAAAAATAAAGATACCCACAGAAGGTGCAATTTCTACCCATTTACTAAATAGGGATCAAATTTTGATTACTATTATTATTATTATTGAACAAATATGTTAAAATCATTAACGGCACTAGGGGAGGCAATATTTGACACGACCCAAACCCAACACAATAAAAAACAGGTTTTGGGTCGAGTAACACAACCTGTTTAAAAACGGACCAGGTTCGGGTTGACCCATTAAATTATTTAGAAAAGAAAAAAATTGTATTTTTCATGTTAGATGGTTAGTAATAATAATAACGTTAGTTTTATCACACCATATTACCTTCTTGTCACACTCATACTACATAACACGTTACTGATAATCCGCTTACAACCCAACAATTTGCTTATAACTCGTCAACATGTATGACTCATGTAAAAAAATGGGTCAAACCCGGTCATGTTCGGTTTGACCCGAATTTATGTGTGTGGGTCAGGGTTAAAATCTTTGACATGAATAATAATATGGGTCGGATAACGGTTGCACATTTCAACCCGGCAACCCAACAAGATTGACACCCCTAAACGTCACAAGTTATTTATAGGCGTATAAAATTAAACAAAATGTGTTTCAAGTCAACTCTAATAAGAATATATCATATACCTGTTCAATAATGTTATTGTCCGTCAAAGGATATAACTGCTTGTTAATTTTCGCCAAACCCTTCTTGTATATAAGCTCGTTCACGCTCTTGAGGTTAGGATACCTTTAAATTGTCAAAAGAATAAGCAAAACTTTCATAAGGAACCAAACTAAAGAAAAATGAACACGACGTTAAAAAGAATTATGGACTCACCCGTAAGTCACATATGGTTCAACTTTTTGTAGAACATCCAATATTCTGTCATTTGCCTTGACAAAAACACCGGTGAACATCCTCCTTAGTCTCAAAGAGTATAAAAGTTTCCGTGTCTGAGGGTGCATGTCACTTTTACTAAAAAACAAAAAAAAATAATAAAATAAAGGTGAGCTGAAACATATAAAATAAAGCGGAAAAAAACGAGGCGTAGTGGCTCGAGAGCTGCTCGGGATCGTATCGGTAAAAAGCTCGAACAAGCCGAGCCTTAACGAGCCCGTGCCTGAAATATGACCCGTTTTAGTTATCAAGCTCAAGCCTGAAATATGACTCGTTATAGTTATCAAGCTCGAATTTTATATACAGAGCTCGTTTAAGCTCGCAAGCCTAAACGAGCCCAAACACAGTTTATATTATCTGTTTTATGTATGCAATTTTGTCCATTTGAACAGGTTCAACTTTAACTAATAATAATGGCGAGCCGGACTCTAGCCGAGCTTTGGCTCGTTTAAGCTATTGAAGCGAGCTCAAGCCAAACTTTTAGCTTGCTTAAAATTGTTTCAAGTTACCCTCGAGCCGAGCCGAACTCGAGCTCTTGGGTTTTATTTTCGACCCGAGCTCGAGCCTAGTCAGGCTCAGCTCGTTTACACCCCTATAAAAAACAATCACCCGTGACATACCCTTGTATACGTATGATGAAAAGAAGCTTTGACTGAGATAAGTCAGATGCTTTTCTTGGTCGTTTTGACCGATGTTTCATTTTGATTAGATCAGCCTCCTGAATGAAAGATTAAAAAAAACTGTTAAGCACCAAATATAAGTTGGTTAACACAAACAGCAAGGGGTAGTTCATTACTCTATCGCGGTATTCCCTGATAAACTGTTCGGGCTTTTTGATAACGAAATTATCACTTTTGGATTTCTTGACCCGTTGCTCCAATTGCTCCCTCCTTCTAATGGCCCAGTCCTCATTGTTTTTTCTTTTCTTCAACACAATCTCGGATACGTAATCGAGCTGCTTCGGTTCCTCATCGGCCATAATGGTTGATATCACCTAAGAAAAAATATATGTATTAGTACATTTGGTTGCTTTGATTATGACCATAGTTGTTAATAGCGAATAGCAGTAAATAGACACAAGCTACCTATACGCTACGTAGCGATAGCGATGAGATAGCGAGTGCTATTTGATGTTTAGCAATAACATATTAGAAAAAAAAAGCTTTTTAATGCAATTAGTGAAGATTACGACTGTTTAGTCGATTAAAATGCCTAAAAATTCGGTTTTTAATATTAGAAAAAAGATTAAAAAAACCCTAATTGTTGCTATTGAGCGATAAACATTAGATAGTGATGATCCAGCGCTACACTACGCTATTCGCTATCATAACATCGCGTGTAGATTCTACTTCATGATAACATAAACATAAACATACAAATTTGAATTGTCAATGTGTATATCTATTATCTAACCTGATCATACTACCAATATTAACTACATTGAACACTAAATATTTTTCATGAGTTAATTACTGTTTTCGTCCCTGTGGTTTGTCAAAAATTACTATTTCAGTCCATTAGTTTAAAACTTGCGATTTCAGTCCCTATGGTTTCACTTTCGTAACCATTTCAGTCCTTGTACTAACAGAATAAATAGATTGAAATGGTTACGAGAGTGAAAACACATGGACTGAAATGGTTACGGAAGTGGAACCACAGGGACTGAAATCGTAATTTTTAAACTAATGGACTGAAATAGTGATTTTTGACAAACCACAGGGATGAAAACAGTAATTAACTCTATTTTTCATTGATAAAACTGAGTTGTTATATGGGTTAAGTTCCTAACCCAGAAATTTTAAATGAACCTATAACCAACACAAATATTCAAACGGGTCGAACACACAAACAACTTATTCGCGTGTTAGCCGCTACTACTATTAGAAACACATTTTTTTCTGGATACTACTCTAAATCGGCAAACATCTCACTGAGTTAGCCAGATTTGATGCAGCATCAATTAAACTAATTCTAATGTGAGCTTCAAGATAAAAATAAAACTGAAAGTCTGAAACAATAATGTCAGTTTGTTTCTTTCACAAAAACCATACAAATTTTGAAACTCTTGCAAAGCCTAAAAAATCTTTAAAAATCAAACTTTAGTTTAAATGTAAAACTCATATAACCGTACAAATTTTAAAACTCTTGCAAACCCTTAAATATCTTTAAAAAATCAAACTTTAGTTTAAATGTAAAACTCATATAACCGTACAAATTTTAAAACTCTTGCAAACCCTTAAATATCTTTAAAAAATCAAACTTTAGTTTAGATGTAAAACTCAAAAAACCATACAAATTTTATAACTCTTGCAAAGCCTAAAATATCTTTAAAAATCAAACTTTAGTTTAGATGTAAAACTCAAAAAACCATACAAATTTAAAACTCTTGTAAAGCCTAAAATATCTTTAAAAAATCAAACTTTAGTTTAGATGTAAAACTCAAAAAAACCATACAAATTTTATAACTCTTGCAAAGCCTAAAATATCTTGAAAAAATTCAAACTTTAGTTTAGATGTAAAACTCATATAACCTTACAAATTTTAAAACTCTTGCAAACCCTAAAATATCTTTAAAAATTCAAACTTTAGTTTAGATGTAAAACTCATATACTCAAAACCTCACATACGCAAATTCACACACAGCAATAAACACATAAATTTGCCTATAAATCCTTCAAGACCCAAAACCCTCTTTTGCATACACCTAAAACATGAGTATCCCTGACTTAAAATGCATAAGAATCAAAGATTTAGTTCACATGGATATCAAACAACATGTAAATAACTATCAATATTTGTTATTTGGTGATAAAGATTCCAAATTTTTCAATGTATTTAGACAGGAAACGTACCGTAAGAAATGAAGAAGTTGTTGCCGACTGTGTGAGAGGTAGAAGAAGACCAAGAGGGAAAATGTTTTAGGTTTTCCAATATGTGTATGATTGATAAAGCCAATCTTTGAAAATCGGCCCATTATTGGTTGTTGAATTTGGGTCTTCATCCTTAATGGGTCTTAACCAGGATTATTGGTTGAATTTGGCCCACACCCTTCTATAATGTACAAGACTAGCCAATATGAGAACCAAAATAAAATCTATACTATATAATATAAGAAATCTGATTTGAGACACATATCCTTCATTGAAGACGTCTACATTTGTAATTTCCTACCTTTTTATACTTAATATTATTATTTACCAAATTGACACTTTTTTATTTAGTTTACCCTTATCTCTTATTTTATGAAAAAAAATCGATTATTCTATCTCTTATTTTCATATTGCTTTTTTTTTAATTTATTTTGTACTTATCTTTTCCGTTCAAATGGGACATAAGTAAAATTATTGGGTTTCACATTTGTAATTAGTTATTTTTTATTAAGATGCTATCGTTCTATTTGCTCATGTTCAAAATGACCAGAAAAAAAAAACTCAGTTATTTTTGTTTCTAGGAAATCACAATCTTTTTATTTGATTCAATCATTCTAGAAGTTTTAAAACTAAAATATAATCTATCATAATCAAATTCACATTTCAAAACCCTCAAAATTCAACCATTCAATAATCACAATTACTCACACGTATAAGCCCATATATAATCTAATCTAACTTTTAATAAATGATTCCAATTAATTCTACATGAAATTCATAAAGACTTTTTGTTATACACTTAATTTCATATATAATCTAATCTAACTTTTAATAATGTATATATGTGTGGACGCTCGGAGGGCAAAAGTGAAATTGCACTAATTTTAACGTTATTTCACTAAGTTTGTGAAAGTAACGTTAAAAAAGGCGGACGGTTAATCATGCATCATCATCATGTGGTGGCGTTGATAGCAGAAAGACAAAAGGGAACATGCATTAATCGGTCTTTGTCCCGATTGCTGAGTGTTATGTGCCTTATGTTCAAAGCTTGATCCAAAACTACTATCGAGTCGGGGGTCTCACTGAAAGCAGCTTCTACATCTTACTCTTCTCAGACCCTACCTTAGCTTTGCTATTTGTGGGATTTACTGAGTACGATGATGATGATGATGATTTAGTATATATAATTAGATTTATTCAACCCGTATAATACACGGGGTTTATAAAGATATAACCTTTTTATTATTTAGTTTATAAAATTACATTTAACCAACCCGTGTAATATACAAGGTTACAAAATTATATTTATTTAACCCGTGTAATACACAGTGTTTTTAAAGATATAACTTTTTTTTTATTATTTAGTATATATAATTAGATTTATTCAACCCGTACAATACACGGGTTTTTATTATTTGGTATATAAAATTACATTTATTCAGTACAATACATGAGGTTCTTAGAGATATAATTTTTTTATTTAATATATAAAATTACATTTGTACAACCCGTGTAATAAACGAGATTTTTAAAGAATAATTGTTTTAGTTTAGTATATAAAATTACATTTATTCAACCCGTGTAATACACGGGGTTCTAACCTATATATATATATATGTGTGTGTGAATATTACTTATGTAGCGTTAATAATTAAATATTTATTAGTATCAAGCCCCTTGCGTTGTGACAGGGGTGTAAAATCATGTCAAGTATCATCAATACCACATTGTTGATAGCGACCACTAAACATTTAACCATCAACTATGCACGCCTATTGCGGTGTGTTAATGTGAAAAATTATATTGAAACGTAAAACACGACGAGGTTGTTAAATGGGAAAATAGAGGTAAAAAAGTTGAATCACATACGCATGTTGTGGCGTGTTAACCCGGAAATTCAGAGCGAAACAATGTAATAAAAAATTATAAATGATGAAAAGTATATGGAACCAAAGTTGAAAGTGAACAAAATGTTTTGATTAAATGTAAAAGATGAAAACTATTATGGTTAAAAGTAAAAGAAAAAACAAAGTTACCACCTATAAAGCTTGAAGTACAAACCATAATGCATAATCAAGTTCCAAATATGAAGTTAAGAATCAAACTACATTTCTATAGGCGTATGATTTTTCTTTAGTGATATAAGAACAAATTTATATTTATAAAATACATACATAGCCTACTCATTTTTTAAAAGTTAAATCATTATTACAAAACTAGCGTTTGGCACTCTATTAGGTCCCTGAAGGTGTATGGATAAGTAAAGTAGTGGATTAGTTGGAGTGTTGGATTAATTGTTGGTTTTGGGCTTATTTGGGTAATCATGGGCCTAGGGTTTAGGGAGCCTCCTCCCTAATCCTTTACTATAAATAGAAGGTGTTGTCATAGGTGTAGGGTTGGTGATGTTAGTGAATCTTGTATTAGACAACAAGCTTTGTATGCAAGATTTGAATCACTGAATATTATAATCATCCTTCTTCTTCTCTGCGGGTGTGTTAACTGGTTTCGTTTTTGTTTCAGTTTCGGCTTCTATTTTTGTTACTGTTTCTTTTACATGATTGGACTTATCAGCTGATTCGTTTTGAACATTTTCCTTTTTGACAAAATTCATTGGTTTTTTGCAATCAGCTTGTGGACCATTTTTAAACTTAGATGGATCATATGTAACATAATCACTAGGCTTGCCATACATCATTTTGTCATAATTTTCCATCTCTTGCTCAGTGATGGGCAATCTGGAATAATTATGATTATATGGTGGCGGAACCTTCGTGTATCCCAATCCCTTTCCCTTGTTATCTTTATAAGCAAGTTACACATTACACAGATTACGAACTGTGTCACTGGAAGTATCAAACTTTTTGATATTTAACTCATTTTGTTTGTATTTTCCAGTGAGAAGTTCTAGCTCACCCTTCACAGATTCACATTCAAGAGTTTTGACTGTGAGTCTGTGTTTGTAGTCATGAACCCAACACTGTTGTTGGTTTACATCTCTGTGAAGTTGAGCTATGTCCTTCTTAAGTGCCTCAATCTTTTCATAGAGAATTTTATTATTCTCTCGAAGACTGATGTACTTTCCCATCACAGTATTGTAATCGGTGATTAATGCTGAGTTTTGAGATCTTAACAGAGCAACTTTCTTCCTACAGTGTTCAGTACATAAAAGGGAATTTACCGTCTCGGCGAGAGATTTTGGTTCCTCGGTCATAGCCATCAAGCACTGATGAACCCTTTCCACAACAGCTGTTTCAGACAGCTTCATTGATTCCATTTGAGCAACAGCATCAGCCCAATTGAATCCATTCTGCTCCTGAGCGATCAAAGCTCTTCCACCTCCAGAATTTCCTTGTCCAGTTGAAGTCGAACCTTCTGCAGGGGTGACGGGTACCATAGACCTTTCCTTGTTCCTAACAGTTGCTGCCTGAGTAGCTTCATATCCTGCAAGAACCTTCTTGCAATCCCTAACAAAGTGTCCTGGTTCATAACACCTGTAGCACCTTAGCCTGTCTTTTAGCACTCCAGGACGAGCATTCATAGGACGGCGTCCATACTTCTTAGCAAACTTATCTGCTTTAAATGCCGACATAGCCATATTCCACGCCACATCTAGTTCATCCAAGTCTTCTTCCATAACTTGATTAACATCTGGTGTTATCTCCCCCGAAGGCATGAGATCTCCTGCCAAGAAAGCATTGAAACTAGAGATCATGGATGCTGCAAGAGCAAGTTTTTCTTCATTCCGTTTGGTTAAAAAGGCCATGTGGTCCACTGATGGGGTGTTCTGAGGAGCAGGCTGAGTGTTTGAGCTGAAAGAAGCATTAGCGTGTTGTAGTTGAGGCTGAGATTGTGGCTGCGCGTTTGTGGTATTAACAACAGGTGCTTGAGAGGTAGAAACAGCCATTCCATACACATAGTTTGACTTAGGTGCAGCAATGGGACTGAAGACAATGTTTGGGTTGTGATTCATAACTCCATGAACAAGACTGAAAACCAGATTTGGATGAGCCTGAGACATCAATGCTGCGTTGTTTGAACTAGTCACTCCAGCAGCCATCAGTGAGTTCTTGTGATTAATTTCCCTTTGCTGATTGTCGATTTCACAGGACTTGATTGTAGCAATCAGTTCCATCATTGTCATTTCATTCAGATCCTTGGTACGCTTGATCATAGAAACCTTGGCATCCCATCCTTTAGGTAGAGAGTTAAGCAGTTGACGATTCATTCCACTGTTTGAAATGTTGATTCCAGCACTCACCATTTGAGACACAAGTTTAACAAATCTTCTAATCTGATTCTCAACAATTTCTCCGTATATGTGGTTAAATGAATTGAACTGTTGGTTCATCATGTTCAATCTGCTAGCTATCATGTCAGCATTACCTTCAAACAAGTGAGTCAGTTGATCCCAAATTTCTTTTGCACTTTTGCAGTTTCGAACTCCGATTGAAATATCTGGACCAAGGGCCATTGAAAGAGTTCCATAAGCAGCTTCATATTCAGCAATGACCTTTCTGTCATCATCAGTGTAAATGTTTTCGGGTTTCAGAATTTGTGTTTGAGGGTCATCTTCAGTAGTGTACATGATAGTACGTGGTCCATTCTTGATGCTTCTCCTAACATGAGGCTCTTTTTCCTTGCAGTACTGCTCAAACCGAAACTTCCACTCGTAATAGTCGTCTCCGTACAAGAACCTTGGAACTTTAGTGGACGTGCCGATAACTTGGTCAAGTTCTTGGTGGAAGGCTAAAGACTGAGTCTGAATTGCAGCAAGGGTAGCATTAGCGAGATCAGTTGCAGTCACAACACCGTTCATAACACCGGTTTGGTTCAACATGATTAAAACAGGTCCGAAATGCGATCCGAAATGTGGTCCGAAATGAGGTCCGAAATGAGATCCGAAATGAAAGGTCCGAAATGATCACAGGTCCGAGATGAAACAAGTCCGAAATGAACAGTTGTTCGAAATGGGCTTTATCCGTAATGGAAACAAGCAATCTTCAAACAGTATGATCCAAAATGATTAACTTCTATCCGTAATCTGATGATTGTGTCCGTAATCTGATGATTGCGATCCGTAATCTGATGATTGTGTCCGTAATCTAATGATGGTGTCCGTAATCTGATGATTGCGATCCGTAATCTGATGATTGCGATCCGTAATCTGATGATTGCGATCCGTAATATGATGATTACAATCCGGAATCTAATGATGATGATCCGAAATCAAGCAATCTTCAAGTCCATGATGACTGATGACGATCCGAAATGGTCCGAAACCCTCTGAATACAGTCCGAGATCAGCAGAGACAGTCCGAAATGCATAGAAAAATCCAGAAACCGGAACAGTAGCAAATACGGAACAGTAACAGTGAAACAATCCAACGCGATATCAGATCCGAGCCTGGAAATCAGGTTCGACAGGCTGATTTCCAGGCTCGGATACCAATTGTAAGTCCCGAATCCGAGATCACAATGATATCGCACAACTTGTAAGGTGGCGGAATCACTCAAACAAGTTGCAAGAAATAAAGAGATGAAGAAGAAGGATGATTATAATATTCAATGATTCAAATCTTGCATACAAAGCTTGTTGTCTAATACAAGATTCACTAACATCACCAACCCTACACCTATGACAACACCTTCTATTTATAGTAAAGGATTAGGAAGGAGGCTCCCTAAACCCTAGGCCCATGATTACCTAAATAAACCCAAAACCAACAATTAATCCAACACTCCAACTAATCCACTACTTTATTTATCCATAAACCTTCAGGGACCTAACACACTCGCGTGTCACACTTGCATAAATAGGATTGGGCATAACTATTGGTATCAACATAAGCAGCGGTAAATGTAACTAAGACTTGTGGAATGCTGAATGGCAAGGCATCTATGCGCCTTCTAGGTAGTTGTCCAATCTAAAAGCCTATCTTGAACGTCACAAGGTCTTGGGCTTCTAGGGTTCCAAACCAAATGTTTCGCCTATTTCCAACCGTGCCACAGTTAAATAATATCTGAAAAACATGCTTAAAAACGTTAACTTAAACTTGGTGAGTTCACATGTTTGTTCTACCAGATGGAAATCATTTTCAATACAGGTACTGATATGGTTGTCATGAAAAGACATAATAGACACGTCTTTGAAACCTGACATACATGTCTTTTGAAATCTAATATAATACTAATAAAAGAATCCATTTAATGTTACGTGACATTCTCTCCATCATTTAATAATAATAGTGTCATCAAAATGCCATGTGACAATTTATTATGCTGCTGCTGCTGCTGCTCTGCTGCTACTGCTGCTGCTGCTGCTGCTACTACTACTACTACTACTACTACCTGCTGCTGCTGCTGCTTACGACTACGACTACGACTACGACTACGACTACTACTACTACTAATACGACTACTACTACGACTACCACCACTACCACCTACCACTACCACTACTACTACTACTACTACTACTACTACTACTACTACTACTACTACTACTACTACTACTACTACCTGCTGCTGCTGCTGCTGCTTACGACTACGACTACTACTACGACTACTACTACGATTACCACCACTACCACCACTACCACCTACTACCACCTACTACCACTACTACCACTACTACTACTACTACTACTACTAATAAAATAAAATAATAAAATAATAATAATAATAATAATAATGATGAAATTAATTAAGAACCATTGTACACCTAAATAAATAATACTAAATAAACCTTATCTCCCTCTAAAGAAATTGATATACCATGATGATTGTGTTAATAAATTATAGTATACAATAAAGTGATAAAATATAAGAAATATTTTATCTCTTGAATATACCGATTTTACAGATTATAGATCAGGATTATCTTCGCCTCTATGACATACGATAAAGGGTTATTATATTTTTTAATATTCTTATGTTTAATATGAATATCCTTTAAAAATCAAAAGCCTTTTTAATCGTTAGTTTATTTTTATCTATAACAAAACTATTATTATTATTATTATTATTATTATTATTATTATTAA
The DNA here is from genome assembly GCA_030545235.1 of Helianthus tuberosus. Taxonomy (NCBI): domain Eukaryota; kingdom Viridiplantae; phylum Streptophyta; class Magnoliopsida; order Asterales; family Asteraceae; genus Helianthus; species Helianthus tuberosus. Next base: position 18,083 of record JARYGA010060986.1, read on the forward strand.
TATTATCTCCAATTTAATTATTTAAAAATCAAAAGCCTTTTCAAGCTGTGTATTACAAAATTGCGGTATGTCACTCCTTACTTAATTCCTGTTTTAACTTCTTTGACTCGTAGATAGTCTGTTTTATGCTTGACGTTAGTTGTATTATGTGGAGTACTTATTAATAATCGAGGTTTATTCGGTATTTATTGCATGTTTTATCGATTTATCGCTATCGCAATCGCACTCGCAACTCGAATTACGCGTTCTTGTTATTATGTGTGTGTGCCTTATGTGTTACTTGTGCATGTTTTATTATGGTTATGTGTGGTGATCAATCGAAACTCAATCGCAATCGAATCGCAAACGCTAAACGAATATGAAATAAGGATGATTGTATGTTGATATAGTAGTTGGGATTAAAAGTAATTTGACTAGGAAACTCTATCGCATCGCAACGCTCTACACGTAATCGCAAAACTCAACGCGCCGTACCATCTAATCGAGTGGCCAGCCGATCGAGCTGCCACCCGATCGGACAACCATCCGATCGAGGTGCCACTCGATCGGGCTGCCACCCGACCACGGTACTGCTCGATCGACCAGCCCCTCTCCTCCCCTTTCCTTTTTGGGAAACCCTATAAATACCCCCTGTCAACATCAAACTTACCACTTTTGCACTCTCCTGTCCGACCAGTGCTCCAATCTCACCTTTTCTTCGATTTCTCACGATTCCGGTAAGATCTCAACCTAAATATTGTACTTTCTTGATCTACACGCACTCCTACACCTTTCTATCTTTTGAATCTTAACTTTTAACCGTGAAATCACTAGATTTGAGGTGTTCTAGGATGATGTCATCATGTTGTTCTTATGAACTTCATGTTTTGGCATCAATCCACCAAGAACAACTTAGATCTAAACGATTTCCACACGAATAAACAAAGATCTTTCATAGATCTAAACATATTCACGGTGAAAAGGATTGAAAGATGGTTTTCCAACTTTCTTTCAACTCTTTTACACTAAATGCACTCAAAACCGATATAATCGGAGCTTGTCCTAACCTTCTACTCTATCTTGTTGATGTGTTGGTTCAAGATCTGGATTCTATCCACGAGACCACCGATTTCGGGATAACCAAGAACAACCATCTTGAACCGGTTAACTGGTTGAACTTGGGTGATTCCTGTTCAATCGGGTCACTGGGGTCAAGATAGGGTTCTGTTGGTTAGCACGTTGTCACACCATCTCGATAAAACGACAAACTATCAAAATGACCAAGGAAGAAGACGATCAGGCCGACCAGGTTGGAGTGTCGCCTAATCGGACTACTGTCCTCTCGGATTGCCACCCGATCGGGTTGTCACTCGATCGGCTTACACCTTGGCCCCACATTTGACTTTTAATACAACCTTCAGAAGTTTTGAAAATCGAACGGATTGTCGTCCGAACGGGTTACCACCCGATCGGATTGCCATCCGATCGAGTGACCGTCCTGCTGTGAATTTGCTCTCAAAATTGAGAAGACTTGCCAATTGGATTGCCGTCCGATCGACCGACCTGAAAGGTGGAGATACTTCTCTGTTTTCAAAATGCTACAACGAAAACTTCAAAAGTCAAGCCATCATACACAAACACATCCTTCCTAAAGGAAGAAACAATCCACTCGAAAGGTCACCCGATTGGATGACCATCCGAGCGGATTGTCACCCGAACGACCGGCTAACTGAACGGACTGCCATCCGATCGGACAGCTGCTCGACCCACTGACACTTCCCTCTGTTTTACGAATCCCTTATCGTTATGCTATCAATCCGTTCAGGCTAACCTTACTTTCTAGCGCTCCCTTCAATCCACCAATCGCTGTGAGTATACTCGATCCCTTTTCGCTTTACGCACTTTTGGGTGTTACATACGTTACTTATTCTAAATCACATCGAACATACTACGCAATACTTTAAACGCTAACCGATCACCGCATGTTATAAGTGACTTAATGATTGCTTGTTTATTATGTTTACACATGGAATGTTGTCTACCTGCCTTAGCAACGATAGTACTATTTGTTTGGACTCGGCACCTGTTCACTCAGGGGTTGTTAAGGACAATTTGTTACATGGCTCACAATGGTGAGTGTGTATTACGAACTGCCGTGGGCAGTCAACCCGCAGTCATTGGTATCGATAGGTTCATGTCGATAACTAACATGCCTCATTTCACACTGTATACGTGCTGGTTATGCGTAATGATTTCGAATTCTATTATATCTATTAAACTTGTATGCTCACCTTTACACTATGTGTATTGACTTTTACTTTAACGTATGTGACAGGTGCTTAGGATGCTTATTTGCTTAGCTTGCTGTGAAATTGAGGCTAGGAAAGACCTAGAACAATAAACAATTGTCTGTAATAAAAATCCGAGTTGTCGGAACAGAACAATTTGACTAGATCTTGCCTGTAATAATTATGTTTCTTTTATGACATGGTATGGGACATGTTGCTTTAAATAATTGGTAATTATAGTTGTTATGGAAACTTCTGGACAATCTGTTTCGCTCAATGCCACGCCCCGATGTTTCCGCCATCAGTTGGGGTGTGACAGATTGGTATCAGAGCCATAACTGTAGGGAATTAGGCAAGACTCGACCTAGTCCGGGTCGATGTCTTAGAAATGACCTAGTCTATAGTTAGGAACCAACATACCAACTTGTGCATATCCTGTAGGGATTATGTACGACCTTACTGCTATTTCTCGTTATTCTCGCTTACGCTACACTATCACTGCACTTTAGTTTTCAAAAACAAACGAGTGATTAGGCCGAGATTAGGTGTGAAAATCGCAAACTCTCGACTATATTGCTTGTTTGCCCCGCATTTTCATCAATAAACACGAGGATTTGCGTTGAATCAGGAGTGAAATCCATACTTTGACGCATAATTCTCCTTATTTTATCAAAACAGGAACGAAGTTGTTAAGTCAGGGGTGAAACCCGAACCTTGGCGCCTTATTCCGCCTAGTTTTTATTTTACAAAACTCTCACCAAAGTCTCGACGGACTCCAACGAGTTGAAGTCATGATATGACTGGAGGGATGCGTGCCGATCGCCCAGATTCGAGGCTAGAGCACAGTCCTGAAGGCCAAAGTGTGTACCAAGAGTCTATGTGAATAGTCAAATCACTTTGGTTAGTCGATGTCTATATAGCCGCAGACAATCCATTTCTCGGTTTTTATGTGTTTCGATTCTGAGCCCGCAACTGCTGACTCTGATACTCGTCGATTTTATGTGTTATGTGTGTATTTACCTGCTATATGTTTTAATTTTGGAGATTTATTCGATTTTCGCTATCGCTTGATCGACACACACTACTCGCACTGCTTATCTACCTCAAAACGCTGACAAATCGCTACTACATGAGGAGCGACTTTACGCCATGTTGATGGCTATTGATACACTCTAATTTACACATATTTTAGTCCCCCGTTTTACCCCTATTTTATGCGTTTTTGGCCGTAAAACCGTCATTCGGATACTTATTTATCTACATTTGTGTTTACAGGCCTAAAACTGCATTCCAGACAAGATGATAGCAAAAACGAGGACTTTCCAGACAAAACGACGAAGCTGCGGACATTCTGTTAAGGGTTCTGAACTGGGCCTGTGGAACAGTCGTTCCACCTGTGGCACGGTCGTGCATCTCTGACAAACTTGATCATCTCGGTGATGAACGGTAGGTGCGACTGGGCGTTCCAGGGAAATAAGCGACTAGGTGAAGAACGGTCGTTCCATCTGAGGAACGACCGTGCGTCTCCGGTGAATCAGCAGAGTCTCGGTAACGAACGATCGGTGCGACTCGGCGTGCAACATGAAGCCCGGAACTGAACGACCGTTCCACACCAGGAACGGTCGTGCCATTTCGAATCTGGTCAACGATCCGATGACGTATGCAGTATGGTGACCCATCTCCAATAATTAAATAAAGTGAACGGTCGTTCCACAGGGAGAACGACCGTGCAACAGCAAAAAGTATAAAAACACAGCAGAAACATTCTGCTCGATATTCTGGATTTTTGGAGAGCTTCTCAGGCGATTTTCAGGCTCCGGAGGCATTAGCTTTCACCCGGATTCAAGCCACATTGTCTCGTTTAGCTCGATTACTACCCGGATCCTTAGTCTAGTACTTGTTTATGGTTTGATTTTCTAATCTTTCCAAGTTTTTGTTAATCTTTCAAGTACTTAGATTATGATTTATGTATTATTGTAGCCTTTGGGCAAAAACACAACAATCCCTTGCTAGATTATAACCATTAGTTTGTTAAACTTTGTTTGTAATGACATTTGAAGTATTTTCTATGTTAATCTTTGATGATTAGTTTGCAACCTTGTTATTGATATTGAACTCTTGATTATAAGTAATTATGTTGGATGATTGGTGCTTGGTTAGTTAAGATAGTTGAAAAATGAAGCTTAATTAATCTTGTATTAGTAAACTTTGAATTTGGTTAACTAGTTTAACTTGGTTTAAATGTATGCATCATGATACTAGAAATGGTTAGTGATTTAATAAAATGTAATTATTGTTAATCAAGAGAGCTTGCCGTCACGTAAGGGCCTAAACGGGTTAGATGGTGTCGTTATAAATTATTGCCATGATTTGTTAGCTTAGTTAGTAGTTTAGGCCAAAATTGCTATCTTAGTGAATTTTTGTGCAAGATTTGTAAAATGAACTTGGTTGTGATTTAATCTAGTTTATGCTTGTCTCGGTGGTTGCATTGTGTTTATCGGTGTCGCTTTCCTTGTTTAAGTGAGGTTAGAATAATCCTAACGGCTGACTAACTTATTTTTAAGAGATTTTCATAGACATTTATCAATTGCATGTTAAAGAACAATTTTAGGTGGTTAAAGTGTGTTTATCGTTTTAGCTTTCCGAATGATTGTCATGTTAGGATTCCCGAAAGGGATACTAATTGTCTTGAATTGGAATATTGACCGAATGCTTCTAGTGCCAAAACTGACTTAGTTGACATGCTGTGGTTGTGTATTTAGCAAGGCTTTTTATCTACTATATATTATGTTTTTATCATGTATTTGGTTATGCTTACTTTAGTTTAGTTTAAAATCACAAAACCTATGTTTTTACCGGTAGTTTAGTGACAAAGGTCTAGTACTAATTCTCCGCCCATTTCCTTGGATCGATACTTGGTTCTTACCGATACTTTATTACATATATGACGGGGTACACTTGCCTCTTTCGTGTGTGTTTTGATGTAAAAGTAATAATCACTTTTATAAATTTAAAACCCAATCGTGTGTAATTTCATTGCAAAAATTATGTATATATACGCACACGTCAAGTTTTTGGCGCCGTTGCCGGGGAAATGGCGAGTTTTAGGAACGACCCGAGTCATTTGGTTATCGGTGTATATACTTGTTAATATTTGTGTATAATTTCTTGATTATTTATTTGTTTATTTATTTGTTAATATTTCTTGTTTTTATTCGATTTATTCATTTTTGCGCTATTTTTGTTTTATTTATTTATTTGATCCGGATTTATTTATTCACTTATTCTTTGGGTTTTCGGCACCCTAAAGCCATTTTTGTATTAGTCGATTCATTTATTTATTGTGTTGATTTTTTATAAAATTTCGGGCTCATTTTTCGGATTTTTATAAAATTTTCAGCCCATTTCTAATCATTTTCTGCTTCTATTCAGCTGAAAAAAAAACAGCATTATTTAATTAATAAAATATTCACCGTGTCGAATTTTCGTTTGCAGGTTGATGTTCTCGACCCCCGCTCCAGTACATTCGAGCTCTGCCAGACTGTGTTGCATATTTTGTGCATGCCGCAAAACCAGCAACAATCGAAGAGACTTACTTGCTTGCCGCTGAAGTCAACGACAAGCGAGTAAAAGCTGGTTTTTGGGATAAAGCTTCAAAGAACCTGCATCAAGCTACCGCCGCACCACCCACTGAGACCACCACCGCTCAGTCATCGAAAATCTCATGCCGCAAGAAGAAGAACAATAACAGCAGCTCCAGCAACAAGAACTGTGTTGTCACTACCACTGCTGCTCCACTTCAAGCCGTACCGGCTCAGCAGCAATCTCAGCACCGACCAGCACCAGTTATCTATGCACCACCTACAAAGCGTGCATACACTGGTCCCCACCCTGCCTGCCCAACATGTACTTATCATCACCCGGTGGGCATCGCCTGCCGTTTTTGCGTGCACTACAATATGTACAGTCACTTCACTGCTAATTGCCGTATTGGTCCCCGACAAGCACCAGCTCAAGCCACTGCTCATCAAGCTCTGCTCCCAGCTCCTCAGGACCAACAAGCGGCTCAGGCACCCACGATCAACGCCAGAGTCTGCTTCGCATGTGGTGATCCCAACCACTTCGGGAACATGTGCCCGAACAGGGTTGTGAAACAAGAGCCCCAGCAGCAGCAGCCTCAGCAGCAGCAGCCTCAGCAGCAGCAACAAGCCGCCCGCGCCAGAACTTTCAACATCAATGTGCGCCAAGCCCAGGCTTACAACAACGTGGTTAATGGTACGTTCCTTGTGAATGGTATTTATGCTTCGTGTTTGTTTGATACTGGAGCCGATAACTGCTTTGTGTCATTTGAATTCGAGAAGCTCCTTAGTCGTAAGCGCTCCCAACTCCCCTCGACGTTCGATGTCGAAGTCGCCACCGGAAGAACTGTCGCTGTTAATTCCGTTCTTCGTGATTGTACTCTTGAGCTCAACAATCACATCTTCCCAATCGACCTTATTCCTATGCAACTCGGAAGTTTTGACGTCATAGTAGGCATGGACTTTCTTCGCGAAAACCATGCTGAAGTTGTGTGCTTCGATAAGATGATCCGATTCTCGCTCACGAATGGTGATGTATTGTGTGTTTATGGCGAAACCAATTCGAAGGGCCTCAAGCTCATGTCATATGTCCAAGCTAGCAAGTATCTCCGCAAGGAATACAGAGCTTTCTTGGCTAACATTGTAGTAGCGGAGAAGGAAAAGAAAGGAAAGACAGAAGTGAAAGATGTCCCTGTGGTTCGTGAATTTCCCAATGTGTTTCCCGATGATCTTCCCGGTCTACCGCCAAGTCGTGATATCGACTTTCTGCATCGACCTCATTCCTAGAGCAAACCCTATTGCTAGAACTCCTTATCGACTTGCCCCATCCGAGATGCGCGAACTCTCGAGTCAGCTCCAGGAACTACTTGATAAAGGCTTCATTCGCCCGAGC
>JARYGA010060986.1:25520-84805 GCA_030545235.1 Helianthus tuberosus
AAAACATTTTGACATTGAACAAGACATTTTGGTGGGTTATTGATAAGTGACTTATGTAACGGGGCTATGTGTTATATGATAAAAGCATGGTGGATACGCCGCTGGTACTTCCTATATATAAGTGCTTTTATTGTATTATACATTGTTGCGTTATCTAAACCACTTTGACAAGACATGAAACATTTTATACAAGACACGACATTGTTATACAAATTACATATTTTATACAAATTCACTTTTACTTGGTTATTCATTTATCCAGGCATTATCCTTTTATTATCATTTGATTTTCACATTGATTTTCATATGATTTTATAAAGGAAAACATTTTACAAGGTTCATGACTACATTTTTATTAAACACTTCTTTTAACTACAAGTCATGAATCCTGTATAAACAAAACCTATGTATCTCACATGCATTTTTATGCTGACGTACCTATTTTTACGTGTGTTACTTTCAGGTGATAATGCATGATGATGTTTGTGCTTCACTTAGGCGGACTTGAGCCTTAGTGACTTAAAAGACAATTATTTATGTTATGTTTCGTTTAAATTCTGAGACAATGTAAACATTAATCTTAATAAAATAAAACTTTATTTACCATGGTTGTTGAAACAATAATTCTGTCGCATCACTCCCCGACGTTTCCGTCGCGGTTTGTTGTTTTAACACGGTCGGGGTGTGACATTAATAGCTAATAAAGCCAATATTTTATGTGATCAAAAGTCAATCCACCAAAAGGTGAAAAGATCACAATTAAAGGAAATAAACCCTCTAGATCCACAAAGTTCATCTCTGTGATGAAAACAACAAGTTATATAAGAAAAGGGTCATTAGTGTATTTGATTTCCATAATCACTAACACTAAAGGAAAAGAATTAAAAGATATTCCAGTAGTATCCCAATTTTCAGATGTATTTCCAGAAGAATTACCAGGGCAACCGCCAGACCGAGAAGTCGAATTTAGAATCCACTTGCAACCAGGAACAACACCAATTGCAAAAGCACCTTACCGTTTGGCACCCATAGAAATGCAGGAACTGAAGAAACAATTGGACGAATTGTTGGAAAAAGGATTCATACAACCAAGCTCATCGCCATGGGGAGCACCGATCTTATTCGTAAAGAAGAAGGACAGATCAATGCGTATGTGCTTTGACTACCGTGAATTGAACAAGGTCACGATTAAGAATCGATATCCATTACTGAGAATCGATGATCTGTTTGATCAGTTGCAAGGAGCATGATTTTTCTCAAAAATCGATTTAAGATCAGGATATCATCAATTAAAGGTACAGGAAGAGGACATTCCTAAGACCGCTTTCAGGACAAGGTATAGCCATTATGAATTTACTGTCATGCCATTTGGTTTAACCAATGCCCCAGCTGCATTTATGGACATGATAAACCGAATATGTAAGCCATATTTGGATAAATTCATAATTGTCTTTATAGATGATATTCTTATTTATTATAAGAACAAAGAGGAACATTCAAAGCATCTGCACGCACTTCTAAGTTTATTAAGAAAAGAAAAGCTTTATGCTAAGTTTTCGAAGTGTGAGTTTTGGTTAGAATAGGCACAATTTCTTGGACATCTAGTCAATCATGAAGGAATTCATGTGGATCCCACCAAGATCGAGGCAAGTACCAAATGGAAAACCCCTGAGTCACCAACCGAGGTTAGAAGTTTCTTAGGATTGGCCAGTTATTATAGAAGATTTATTCGAGATTTTTCTAAACTAGCCATTCCCTTAACTAAGCTAACCTGTAAATCCGTTAAGTTTGAATGTGGATACCTAAATTACGAAACCTACGCCACCGTTTATTAGAAGAAGCCCATAATTCTAAGTATACGATGCATCCTGGAAGTGTTAAGATGTATCAGGACTTAAGAAAGAATTTATGGTGGATAGGAATGAAAAATGATATAGCAGCATATGTTGCAAAATGTTTAACATGTTCACAAGTCAAAGCTGAACATCATAAACCCTCAGGATTGTTACAACAGTTAGAAATGCCTGTATGGAAATGGGAAATAATAACAATAGATTTTGTTACTAAATTACCCAAAACAAGAAAAGGTAATGATGTGATTGTAGACAGGTTAACTAAGTCAGCTCATTTCCTACCCATGAAGGAAACTTTCAGTATGGAACAATTAGTTAAATTATATGTAAATGAAATAGTTTCATTACATGGAATTCCTCTATCAATTGTTTCTGACAGAGATAGTCATTTTACCTCTCATTTTTGGACAAGTTTCTAAAAAGCAATGTGAACCAAGTTGAATCTAAGCACCGCTTATCATCCGCAAACGGACGGACAAAGTGAAAGGACAATTCAGACAATGGAGAACATGCTTAGAGCTTGTGTAATTGATTTCGGAGGTAATTGGGACGATCACTTACCATTGATATAATTTTCTTATAATAATAGTTATCACACGAGTATCAATGCTGCACCATTCGAAGCACTTTATGGACGAAAGTGCTGAACGCCAGTCTGTTGGGCAGAAATTGGAGAAAAGCAATTATCTGGACCTGAGATAGTACAAGAAACAACAGACAAGATCATTCAAGTCAAGGAACGACTGAAAGCAGCACGTGATCAACAAAAAAATTATGCAGATAACAGACGCAAGCCGTTGGAATTTCAAGTAGGAGATAAAGTGTTATTGAAAGTCTCTCCTTGGAAAGGAGTGGTAAGATTCATCAAAAGAGGAAAACTAAGCCCCAGGTATGTTGGACCTTTTGAGATTATTAGAATAATAGGACCCGTAGCCTATCAGCTAAAACTGCCAGAGGAAATGGCAGGAATACATGATGTATTTCATGTATGCAATCTCAAGAAGTGTTTAGCTGATGAATCACTAGTAGTACCTCTTAAGGATATAGAGGTAAATGAACAACTTAAGTTTGTGGAAAGACCTCTACAGATCGAAGACAGAAAAGTCAAGAACCTCAAGCATAAGAGATTAGTTCTGGTCAAAGTGAAATAAGACTCCAAAAGAGGACCGGAATACACATGGGAGCTTGAATCAGAAATGCAAAGGAAATATCCACACTTGTTCCAGTAGATCTCGAGGACGAGCTCTAAAACAATGTGGGGAGGATATAACAACCCTCCAAAATAATTTCGACACCCTAATATATTTTAAAATATTCTAATACGTCCTAAAATACACCCCGTATACGAAATACAGCCCTAAATACCTTTATTTTTATTAAATTTAATTAAAAACAAATTTTTATGGGCTGTCGCGGGCCGCGTAAGACCCCTCTTCGGTCTACGTGGGGCGCGAGAGAAGGGACATGAGGCGCAACCCGGTGCTGCCACGTGTCGGACGTGTGGCGAAGCTAGTCGATGACTGGGCCAGGCTAGGGCCTACCCAGTCTATTACGCGGGCCGCGTAGCCTTTGGCTACGTCTTACGCGGGCCGCGAGAGAAGTCGAAGAGGCTCTATATAAGAAGGCCCCCAGCCTTCAGTTTTCGTCGCTCAAAATCTTTCTCTCTCTCAAATTTCTACGTAGTGTACTTTATACTCGGGCAAAATACCCCCTAATTAACGAAGTTCTGCCCCGTTGTAAGTATTATAACCCCGGTTACGTATTAGATACGCTGCCCGAATGATCCAGGGTTCCGTAACGGTTGTCGTGGTTCTGGCCGACGTAGTCGTTGGAATGCCGTCTCGGGGAGGGTATTGCTAATGTAAATATTGAGTTATTATACTAACACATGTACATTTGTGTAATTAATAGATAATCACCAGGAAACCCTTAAAGGAAACCCTAAGACAACAATGTGAGTAATCTCCTTTTTGTAAACTGTTTTTACAAAACCTTAAATATTTTACAATGTGATTAGCAGTGATTGAGTCTTTGTAATTCTTCAATTACTGCCGGTATGTTGGGGTTTTGTATACAAAATGTGGAACACGTTACCATTGGACGGAGAATTAGCCAATGTGTAATATGACCCACCAGTTAGGATTGACAATACTGAATGAGTAATTGTGTAGAAATAAACATTGTAATCGCTCTCAATACTGTGAAAATTGATAAAACTCTTCTTGATTAAACTGGGATTCACTCACCAGTATTTCCCACTGACAAAATGTTTTTAAACGCCTTTTAGGTAACAAAATGTGAAAGCCAACTAGAAGCTAGCTGGACAGCACTGAAGGCTTGGAAAAGTGGCTATAAAAGTTACCTAAATAAAAAAAGATGTTTTATTCAATAAAATAGGGATTTTCCCTATGAAACTGTTTGTAATGAAAACTTGGGTTTTATCCCAATATGTTTAATATTATAAAAGCGTGGTATTTACTCTGATAAATATTTTCTAACTACGGTCCTGATGTAATTTCCGCTGCCAAAATGATAAACACCGATACCACCAGAACTGGTCTCGCGGCCGCCCGTTCTCGGGATAGATAGGGGACAGGGGTTGCGACAAGACAAGCTATTGTATGCAAGTTTAAGCATTCAATTTAACAAATCTTTCATCTTGTTATAGTGAATTCTTGAAGATCATCAGGCTTGGATTCCGTCCATCCTTGGTGATCGTTTGATATCGTTGTTTGATCCAGTTTTCGGGACTTACATCATCATTGATTAAAACCAAGTTTTAAGCAAAAAGGGCAATTTGGTCAAAAATAGGCATAATTCAAAAACTTGTGTAAAAACTCAGAATCTGATTATGATCAAATAGTGTAACCTCAGAGGGTTATCTTACATTATAAAATGTGATCATAATACAACTTAAATTCAGTAGCTAACCATGCTAAATCGGGTCAGAATCGAAAGTCAAAGTAGAAGTCAAACTGCTCGACTTTCGGTTGCGAACCGACACTAAAACTGGAAATGACGGGCTAAACATGTTCATACATGTTCTAATATTAATTACCAATTGATTAAGTGTCAAAAACATGGGTTATAACATTTATAAGATCATTTTATGAAGTTTACGAAAAATTGCCCTTTGACTTTTTAATTAACCTAACTTTGACCCGTCATTTGACCAAGTTAACGTGATTTTCAAGAGGTGCCCTTTTGAGGGATTAACAACCACCTAATTACGATCACGTAACCATGTTTGATTCGAACAATGGCTGGACCAAAATGGTCTAAACCGAAAGTCAAAGCAAAAATCGATTTTGCTTGACTTTCGGCTATAAAAGCCTATACAACGAAAATGAACTGGATATAAACACTTACAAGTGATCCTTGGAACGAATTGAACTTAGTAGGATGCTCCTTTTAAACCAGAAACTTCCAGAGAGGGAGAAGTAATAAAATTTAAGAAGGTGCAAGGATAAATGGTTGTAAATGCCTCCTATTTATACTTGAAGAGCTTGATCCTGATTATCACAGGTGTCTAGGATCCTTCAAAGTGTTTTAGGACGTGGCAAGAGCAGCAAGGAACTCAATATTTCGACATAGGTGGCACATATGCAGATTTGCTTGGAGCCTAAACAAAAACTGTCTCTGGCAGTCCTTTACGGACCGTAAGGGATATCCCTTTGCGGTTCGTAAGGACCTACTGCGCACACAGTTTCCAGCTTCTCTACGGACCGTAATGCATAAGCCTTTGCAGTTCGTAACCGTCATTCAAAACTTAAAAAAATAATCCTTGCGGTCCGTAAGCACCAAAGCTTACAGTCCGTAAAGGGTCACTCAGAGGCATAAGTTTTGCATGTTGACACCTTTAGTCCCTCCACATTCATACTTTCATATATTGTCAAAAATAGTCCCTCTCGTCCAACATTTGGCACAATTGAGAGTATGGACATGTGTCAGTACATGATTGGACACGAATTTACGAGGTGTTACATTTGTGTTTGTGTTTTAACTGTAGAGTTTTTTCATTTTTGTTTTATGAGTTAGGTCTTTTTTTATATAATTTTGCCATAAAAAGTTAAACAAGCTTAGTTTTTATTAGTTTTTGTTTTACGTTTTTTCCTGGATTTGGTCGTCGTACGGTTGCTACTTAATAGAATGTTTGATTGTCGCCTTTTGGTCCATCGTTTTTTTTATCACCCTCCGACTTTCAAATATGTGTCGGTGTATATTCGACTTCATTTACTTTTTACGTCACGTAAGTCACTTGGTGTTAAAATTCGTATTTTTCTTTTTACGTTTTCCCGGTTTTGGTGGTGGTTCGATTGTTACTTAGCACGGTTTTACGCCGCCGACCTCGCAACACTGGTAACACAATTTTACACCCCTTGCCCTGCAACACGGGAGGCTTAAGACTAGTTTAAATTAAATAGTAACGTTCGCGTCTGTCACATGACGCTTCATGCTCCCAGACAGGGTCTAGTCTAGAGAGAGGATGAGAGATGTAGGGATGAGCTCGGTACCGACCGATACTGAAACTGAAAATCCCCAAAAGTAGGTACCGGTACCGAATATACCCGGTACGGTTCGGTACCGGTACAGTACCGATATTTGAGAGTAAAAACCGATACCGAAAATGTCAAAAGTCGGTACCGAATCAATACCGAAAATGTACCCTGCTCGGTAAATTCGGTACCGGTACCGGTTCGGTACGGGGTATTTGCTATCCGTCCCTAGAGAGATGTATGGTGGCGAAAATGATTAATCCAGCAAATGCGTGACGTGGCCAAGAAAGTAGACAGCGAGGCCATCTCGAGCCTATCGAAACCACGACCTTTCTTCCTTGTGATCCAAAAACAAAGAAAACCCTACCCGTCCTTTTCATTCTTCTGCAATTCCGGCGAACGAGCTTCAAATCTGCATCGGCGTTTTCCATGGAGAGGATCGTCGGGGAAAAGTACAAGCTAGGTCGCAAAATCGGCAGCGGATCCTTCGGTGAAATCTTTCTAGGTCCTTTTTCCACTCAAATCGATTGCTGTTTTAATCCATTATTATATCCTCTCTTGTGTTAGTTTCTTAGCCCTAGAATTTGTGTTTTCCAGCTACTCACGTCGATACTCATGAAATCGTTGCTGTCAAAATGGTATGGACTTTATCTTAGGGTTTCTGTTTACATCAAATCGCTTTGCTGAATCCCGTGTATATGATTTAATATTCAGTGTGTTGATACGTTTTGATGTACTGATATGGATATTATGTGCTGGTTAGAATGCTATACTTGCAGCGAATCCATTGCTATTTTCTAGCTTTTGAACTTCAGTTTTGTTTGATAGGAGAATAGGCAGACTAAGCATCCACAATTACTTTATGAGGCCAAGCTATATAATTATCTCCAAGGAATAGGTATGCGTTTGTTCATTTTCTGAAGCTTGGAAACCACACATTTTATTAATTTTCTTTGTTAAATTTGTACTACGCAGTTGGTGTTGCTCGCATCCATTGGTCTGGAGTTGATATTCAGGATAATGTTCTTGTCCTTGACCTTTTAGGGCCCAGTCTTGAGGATCTGTTTGTTTATTGCGGACGGAAGTTTTCGTTGAAAACAGTTTTGATGTTAGCTGATCAAATGGTAATTTCTTTGCACATATTGTTGAATTTGGAACGCAAATGATTGGTACCACTGATATGATATTTTAGGTGATGTGGCATTGTAAAGATGTGTTGCATCAATTAGAATGGTCTAATGAGAATGAGATAGTGTGTCTTCTAATTTGAAACAAAGATTTTGAGGGAGGGTGTAGTTCATCGGTGACAGTTCTTGTGAATCAGTAGTTACATCCTAGTTTGTTGCTCTCCTCATATACTAAACCGAACTTGTATTTCGTTTATAAAGCTCAATTTAGTACTGACTCTTATTATTTCCACAGCTTACAAGAATAGAACTCATGCATGCTAAAGGGTTTCTGCATAGAGACTTAAAACCAGATAATTTTCTGATGGGTCTAGGCAGGAAAGCAAATCAGGTAATTTTCACTACGATTTATCCAGATACAATCTTATGTGAGTGTTACTTCTTTGGATTATCTAAAATGAATAAGGCGCTGGGTGATCCATCTATGTTATAAGGTATGATTATACTTTTTACTAATATCACTAATATTAATCTCTTCAGGTCTATGTCATTGATTTTGGACTTGCTAAAAGATACCGTGATCCCGCTACAAATTCTCATATTCCTTACAAGTATGATTTGGTTTTAAAATCGTGTTGATAACATGATAATCTCTTGTCATTAAGCTGTCATTTAGATACTGTATGCATCGTAGATCTTTTTAATGAGTATAGTATCACATTTCTCGAGTTCACATCTTTACCATTGCCAATGAGTTGCATGAAATCATGCTAGCGAGGTGCTATGCACTGTTTCTCGTCATTCTTTTTAATTAGTCAGGAAATAACACTAGATCATTTGTAATATGTATATTTCATTTGGTATTTATCTTGTCTTTTTGGACTTCTGTTTGGTACAGAGAGAACAAAAACTTGACAGGGACTGCACGCTATGCTAGCTGTAATACTCATTTGGGAATTGGTATGCAACATTTGTGTTATATCGCTTTCTTGCATTTTGATATTTCATAGCTTCTCTTTTTGACATATTAATTCTAAATCCAGAACAAGGTCGGCGTGATGACTTGGAGTCTCTTGGCTATGTTTTATTATACTTCTTGAGAGGAAGGTATGTACCAAAAAACATTTTTTCCTGTTGGTACAAAATGATGGCTTTTGTGGTTTGGTGCAACAACTGTAAACCAAAATTAAACCAAATTCCGGGTAGTTTAAAACCGAATTTGGTTCGGCTTTTGGTTTCGTTGTATAAACAAATAATTTTTTTCAGTTGTTTTCTAGTTTTTATTACCACTATTTGTTATTGGATTGGGTTGGGCTGAATAAGATTGGGCTAAAACTGTAATTAAATTGGGCCAAAATGACAAAACTTAAATGTCATTATTCAGTTTAACGTATTTAAATTTGGAAACTGAAAACGAAACAAAAACCGAAAACTCAATTCGGTTTTTGTTTAAAACTGCATATGTAATTTGGTTTGGTTTGAAACCGAATAATGAACTCCCCTACGTATTTTGGAACTCTGATTCTTTTTAAGGAAATTGTATTGTAAAAGATCATGGTTGTTGTTTGCAGTCTGCCATGGCAGGGTCTAAAAGGTGCTACAAAGAAGCAAAAATATGACAAAATACGTGAGAAGAAGGTATCGACTCCCATTGAGGTATGTTGCTTCAGCAACGTGAGCTAATTAGTGTACTATATCATGTTGTATGCGCATGAAAAGTTTGTTCCAAATTGTTTTTTGGCAGGTGTTATGTAAGTCTCATCATGTGGAGTTTGCATCTTACTTCCAATACTGTCGATCTTTGACATTTGAACAAAGACCTGATTATGGATTCTTGAAGCGCCTTTTCCGTGATTTGTTTACCCGCGAAGGTAGACCAAAGATACCTGATTTTTTTGACTTCTTGCTGAGTTGATGTTTTTTCTTAAATTTTTCATTTATGTGTTAATTGATATGATGTTCAGGATATGATTTTGATTATGTGTTTGATTGGACAATCTTGAAACACCAGAAGTCGGAAAATACAAAGCTACAACATCATTCAACTGTTAGTATTTCGGTGGCGCTAGATTTTATATCTATTACAAGCTAGAATAAGTTTTTTTTTTTCTTTTTATAATGGTGCATTGAATATACTTATTTGGTTGTTTTTACTAATGGCTTGATAATAATGCCAGAGTCGACCAGTTGCCGGAACGATCAACCGAGCAATGCCGGTACATTCAAATAAGCGTCAAGGTACTTCATCTATTTAAGGACTTTTATTAAGTAGTTAATTCTTTCTACTAAAATGCTGTCCCGCATAAAAAATAATGTTATGGTTTTGTTATACACAATGAATATTGGAACATGTATTGTGATTTGTGCATGTGTTTCTGTCAGGATTCACTAGTGGTCTGAGAGATTCAACTTTTTAAGTTAGTTTATCCTATTGTTTTTGTATTACATATATGAGATGAGATGTACCTGATACTTTTCTGGATCCCTGAAAAATTGACTGTTCATATGGTCTCTGTATGCGACTATGTGCTTATTCTGCGTTGAGGCATTTGATGGAAAGTAGGGATCCCGTGTATGTTAAAATGATCAGTTTTGTTTACAAGTCATGACTAATAGGCAAACGTTTAAAACTAAAAGAAATAGCTAAAAATAAAACAGGTCAGCTGGGCTGGATGGGTTGAGAGTCAACCATGGTATGATCATGTGCTCACAACCTCCTAAACTGCTTTATGAAAAAAAGGCTGGATCATTTTCTTAAATTGTTTTTGTGATTATATTTAATACGTTAATCGTTTATGAAATTATTGAAAGAAGACAAAAATGCCGGCGGGTAAGTAGTGTTGTTTGGATTGGTCATAAAGCTTGTTTGTTTTGAATTGTTACTCAACCAGCCCGTTTTGCAACCTGTAATGGAAAGTTTGTTACCCTCCCATTCTAATCCAAATGTAAAAGGATAAAGAAAATTTGTGAGGTTATAGATATAGGTAGGGCTTCTTTATCATAGATGCACAAAATACTTCTACCAAAACATAACCTTGTGGTGAGTGATTCTAGTTTGAATATTTGAGAGATATTGAACATTCCCGTTCTATAGGTAGCACCTTAAAAACTACCCCTACTTGAATTTATTTTATGCACTTTTGATTCAAGACGAAAATTGATTTACTATTGTTACAAGTTACAACCTAATGAAAGTGATTTTTTGCATTAATATTATTAGGCAACCTAAAGGTGATAGCTTTTTAAGTTAAATGGAATACACTATTCACATCACAAACATAAAACTTTGTATGTCCCAATTCCTGGCAACAACCCAATCATAATTATATATCGAGTTCAACTTTAATCTGATTTTAATTTTAATTTAAACAACAATTTGGGGCAATATTCTTACTTTCTAACGTCAACATCATATACAACATCAGAAAGCTCTTTATAATGATGGCCAAACTTGCCTGTTTTGTTTAAACCTTTATATTGGACACTCAAATGATGGAGTTCAAAAATATTGAAGCTTTTTGTTTCTTTATAGCTTCAAAGATTTTATAGTTTCATTAAATCTTTAGGATTGGAAATTTGGAACCAATAACGAAAGGAGCTTCTTGATATACTAGCCCCTAGGTTTTACCAACGATATTCACATTCAAAACGTGTATTATAGAAAATAAGAGAGGGAAGAGGCAAGGGGGCGTGAGCTTTTGGGTTTGAATCACATTTCATAATTTCAGTTTTCCTTTATTTTGTTCCTAAACATGTTTGTCGATGTATTGTTTAATCATCATGTTAAATCATATGTCAACCTTTTATCACTTGGTGTAATGTATATTTTATTTTGGATCAAACATCGGTAAATTTAACCAAGAATGAAACACGAAATATCTTAATAACTAAACTAGGCTCATTAATATACTGTTTAGAGTTGATCTTTACTTTGCTTCTTAATTATTTGGTTTAGATTTTAATGGTAACATGTACTGTACATGTATTCATAGTAGTGAATATTTGTTCTTTATGATAAATATGAAGGGATCAATTGTGATGAAGGCGCCACTTGTCTAGTTCTAAGTGGTCTATTCTGCTTAAGAAGAATTTAGATGGAAACTTTTCATACATGTTAAGTCCCCCTAATTAATACACCCACATATGAAATGGAATTAAATGTCATGCGCGAAGTATGTATCACAATTAATTTGGTAATGATCATGATTTATATGAGGAATATATGCCATTTAAGTTAAAAAATCTTATAAAGGGTCGGAAAGTTCGCATTTAGTGTGACGCATTTCTGAACAGAGTAATTAATTTATTATGGGATTCCCGGAGTTGCCATGGTTTTAAAAAGCGCGTCTAAAGCGTGAGACGCTTAAAGCGATTGGGAGAACACCCCAGGGCCTTGAGGTGGCGCCTCATGCACGTTAGGGTCAAAGTTAGCGTATGTAGGAGCCTGGTGTGTAAATACAACCAAAGGGTGTAGAAATTATGAATGGTTACTTGATAGAAAGGCTGGTATGTAAAAGAGATGAGTGAAATGCAACTTTTGGTCGTACATAAAGCTTATTTGGGTGTACATAGAGTGATGCCGTATGTTTCGACTTTTGGGATCTAAACGCCTTGGAAAGTTTTGCGCTTTTTAAAACCAAGGGAATTACTTAAATTTGCGAGATTTTGATTCATGAATTTTATTAATTTTGCTTTCATATCCCATTATGGTTTGTTGGTTGTGATTTACTTTTGTTACCCTTTATCTTGATTTGCTTTACACAACCAGGGGGTAATGATGATTCTTACCAAGTTGGAGCAACGGAACGAAGAAATCTGGCTCATCGTCCTGACACACATAGTAAATCAAGACCACCATACGATCTTAATGATAATAATTCACATGGAAAACAAGTGAGTCCTCGACCATTTGGTTATTGTGCGACATTTTTATTCTATTAACAAGCATTTCTCCGATACTTACTCTTTTGATTCTTGATTGTTACAGATGATAAGTAGTGCACCAAAGGCGCCTACCTCATTCTCTATGGGTGGCACCTTCAAAGTCAAACCAGATGATGATGGCGTTGGTAGAAAAGCATCTTCAAGTAGTTGGATGCGGTCGTTACACCGTATTTCTTCAGCCAAATAATTGGAAACTGATAGCACTTTAATCACTAAGTAGTTTGATTATTATTACAACATTATGGAGAAAGGATTTACCAGCATCCTCAAAGCATTTGTGATTGTTTCAATGCTTCTGCTCAGGATGATCCCTCATGTAATATCTTAAGGTGATTACAACGCACAACATGTTCGAGGGTGCTTAAGTTTTGTTTTCCAGTTAAGGTTTGATTGTTACATGGATAATGTTGTATATCCTTTTACAATTCTTTCTACTTATAATAGATTTATATGCTTCTCTTTTGTATTTGTTGTCTGGTTGTTTCAGGACCAACTTACTTTCTTTCTATGTTACATTGTAATATACATATAGGGACACTATACAGAAAATATTTTGAGTAGAGAACCACGAGAACTACATAAACACTTGTACATTTTGCTTTAACTTTGATACATGCGGTGGTTATGTACTTATGTAACCACTTGCCCCGTTCTTTTTATAACTCTCGTTATAAAGCACCGCGTACAAGTGTGTTATGCTGTTGTCATGGTTCTCTACTTACAATTGGTTCTGTATGGAAGACGCCCCTATACATGTGTATACTTTAAATCAGAGTTTGTTGATGTTTATTATCTCAGTTTTAACATAGGTACCAAGAGTTCTTCACAATTTGTTTGCCATGATGACCTGAATCAGGTACTTGAGATGCATATTGTTCTGTCAAGTATTAACAGCTCTCTCGGATGAAAGCAGCTTGATGTAAACAAAATGTGTTGCTTGCTTCTGATTTTATATATTTTTTTTACTATCCAGGTTCTTGTATGCATGGACCAGCATAAAGTGCTGGTGCAAGTTCACTGGACACTGATTCTTTGTGCTAATGCATTATGCGATTGGATCTATTCATTTGGGAGGCTCTAAGGTAATTATGCTTATGTAATAACATACATAATGACAATATTGTTGTTTGTTGATGATAAATTAGCAAAACGACTCTTGACTCTGTTTTTAGATATTGAAAGCTATCTAAAGACAGCATTTTTAAGAAGTACAAGGTGCTCTCATTTGTAACCAGAGGGGGGGGGGGGGGGGGGGGGGGGGGGGGTATTGACATGCTGGGGAACATGAATGATAATTTGCATTTGTGTGTGTATATATGTGTATGATATGTTGCAATCGCTAATTCTATTAGTCCTTTTTTCTTTCCTTAGTGGCGTATATGGAGGAGTTGGGTCAATTTTGGAAATTGGTTCTTGAAGATTGACCACAGCTGCCACTACTCCTGACGGCCAAGAGATCATCAATAGTCTCTGGCATATGCCCGCTTGAACGCAGCTAGTTTGCGTACTTGAAGTTGATTCACTCGGTCTGATTTGTGTGACCCAAGGAAATGGGATGGAAGTTCTCTTGAATCGTGCTTCTTTAGTGAAGACCAAAAAGGTATTATATATGTTGACTAAGTTGTATACATCTTTAAACAAGACAACTACTTCAATAGTCTGCTTTCAAGCTATATAAGATGTGATGTTGCATTTTTGTATTAAGCATGAGGCGCTGATTTCAACTCAAAAGATCACTGGTGCTTGTGTTAGCTTTTGAAATAAGCTGGAATGCTGAGAAGACTTTCCATCTATGTCTGGGTCATTTGTAACTCCGTAGGGTTTTACTGTCCTATTTGTATCGCGTTTATGTTTTGCTTGCATTATGAACACAAAATATACACGACCCTTGAGGTTCTCTCATCATTCTTCCTCTCTAAATCCAATTCAGTGTTGGGCTACTTCAAAACCTCACAAACTAATAAATATTCTTTCTTTGGCCAACAGGTTTGTAACTTGTTTTTTTTAAGAATTGTGACCTTTATATTTTCAAGGCATTTTTGAATGAAACCTGCTGGCCAAATATTAATATGGTATGCTATGAATATGCGTTAAAACACATTTTTTGAACCTTGGATATACTTTTTAACGGTTTTGTTGGTTAATAATAATCTTAGAAGGAAAAGCTCTTTTATCGCTGGTGTAGATCTAGAACAAATAGCTGTTTTACAGTGAAAGACTGATTATAGCAATAAAATAGGGAAATACAGTAAAATTGATGGGAACATTTATCTGAAGAATGTAAACAAATCGTGTCTAAGTTTGTGCTCGGCATGTGGTCGTTTTGAGAGCTTATTTCTCAAGTCGTTTGAGTTCAGAACATGATTATTCAAGCTCAAGTTAGACTCCGGGCTTGGGTAGTTGGCTTGTTTATTTTGTTTGTATATTTATAATTATATTTTATCATGATTTTTTTATATATAATAATACTTGCCACGTAATATATCAAGTAAAAGTCATATAATTAACTAGCTCGTTTAAGCTTGGAAGCCCAGTCCAGCTCGGTAAATGAAATCAACCTTTAACAAGCCAATTTCGGGTTTGGCTAGACTTATTTACACCTCTATATGCACCATGTGCTAATTGGTTTTCATAATAAAAATGAGGATTTAATAGGCAAATTAAGACTAAAATTACAAACCCAATTATATAAATCCACTTATTACATATACTATCCACTTGGGAATAGCCCAGTGGTGTTGGTGAGTTTAGATAGAGCTTAGGATAGGAGAGGTCAGGGGTTCAATCCCCATGGTGTGCAACGTTAGCCATTAAAAAAAAACTTATTACATATACTAGTTGTAATGCTACATATTAATTATACTGCTTGTGTTACTAGAAGATTCATTTGCCGTTCAACTTAGTGGAGTTGACAATGGCAATGAAGATAAGAACCAGGCCTTTTGAGAGGTTGCCAGTTCAAATCCTAGCCACATGGGGGTAGTGGCGGATCTAGAAAATCATTATAGGGCAATGTTTCAAAAAAAAAAAAAAAAAAAAAAACAATCTAAAGGGGTAATGAAATCGAAAAAACATCAATTTTTTTTCAGAAATTTACACTACCGCCGGAGCGTCAAGGGGCAACGGGGGTTGCCCCTTGTCACACTCTATATACGCCCCTGCACAGGGGTTTTGTCCAACCTGCGTTACGCCAACGTTTTGACTCTTGTGGTGGCGCAACTAGTATCATGCGTTATGGTTCCTCTGAGAACGCAGTTTGGGCCCGCCAAGAAGGTGTTATGCCCTCTATGGTGAAACCCTGTGGGTTTTCGAACCGGGATCGGTCTCGCAAGCCGACTTACAGCCACCTATTTAAGTCTGAAATTCGGCGTTCTAAAAGAACAAAAACTAGAAGATTCATTATAAATAACTCCAAAAATAAATAAAGTGAGTAGAAAATTAAACAATCCGGATTTCAACATTTAGTTCATGAAATAACTTAATTCTTTTTGTTTAGAACGACACAAATCTCTAAATCTGTAAGATTTCAACCTAAGATCTCCAAACCCAGATATTTTCCAAGGCTAAAGGGTGTCGGGGTAATGGTTGGGAAATGATTCGCCACGTAGGAACATGAATTGAAGGCTACACCACCCCCTTGCATGATCCACAATGGTTTGCATGAATTAAACCATGATCCTTATTTTCATTTTTCAAGAAATCATTTCCTTTTTCTTTTGACAAAGATAAATTAAAATAAATAAGAGGATAGTGGTTTGGGTCATAACCACACCCTTAGGGAGGGTATTGGTTTTGAATGGTGGATTAGAGGTGGATGACATGACACTAACGTAGAGGGTCACGAGAATCATGACCACACCCTATAGCCTAAAGGCTGTCTTTGCCAAAGGGCCACCAACACATATATATAGGTGGTTTTGTAATAAAAGACCAAGATTAAATATTTCAATTTACATATTTTTGAAGGATTGTTCATATCCTTTTGTTATTTTAGTAATGGAATCAACCTGGGTTTTGCAAGATTACTACTTGTATGCCCGAATTCTTTAGTTGTGGCAGGTTTACTCATTATCCTCTTTTTTTAAGGTGTTAGGTTTCATATTGCCATCATCATTGAGACCGGACGATAAAGGGCCGGGTTGTCTCTTAAGATCGTGTCACCTTCAACATAATATTGATTGCTAGCTTTCTTTCTTTGTAACTACAGGTCAAAGATTTCACATATCCATTATTTCATTATTGTTGAGTTCGAAAAAGGTGTTCTTGAAAGAACACTAACCATTTATGATGTGAAATTTTCAACCAGAATTCATATTCAGAAACGTTATTTGATGAGCGTCCTTGAAAAAAAAAAAAACCAACCTCTCAGTTCATCTTTTTCTGTCATCTCGCTCTCTTTTTTCTCCGTCTTTGTTTAATGTCAAAAAAAAAAAAAGTGAAAGAAGGGCGATGGGTATAACATAGGTTAAGTGGTAGAGATGGGGATGAGATGAGAAGTGTACCTAGGGATTAGGGAAGAGTAGATCACATAGCCAAATGGAATTTAGGTTATTTGAAATTCATTAGCAGAGTTCCGGATCTTCTAAACGAATAACATAAGTTCGGAATATTCAGAAATTAGTTATCGGGAGTTTGGATTGATAATCACACTTAACAGATCATATCTCAATCTTTCACCATGGCCTGGCCATTTTGGCCTACCAGTTTCTCTACAGTTTCAGACCTTGCAAAAGGGGTTAAGTTTTCATGTAGAGTGAAAGATGTCATATCCTATAAGCGGAAGACGCCACGATTGCTGTGAAAATCAAGGGGATGAACTGAGACCTTCCCATTTCCGTCTCAAATTTGATAAAGGATGAACTAGGCTAACTGAGACCTTCCCATTTCTGTCTCGAATTTGATAAGGTGCGAAAATTACACTTTTTTTTTTTAATAAATTCGTCAAATCAAACGTACAATTTTCAAACATTTTTTCCAATGTATGAATCACATATTTAACTCATACATCTACAGACATTCAATTCCCATTGTGTAGTTTATGTATCGAAGACCTTTTGATATTTTTGATGCCACACTTGGATCTTATTTGATTCTATCGAAGCTGACGTGCTCAGAAGTTGAGTACAAAAAAATGTTGGGTTTCTGCTGTCTGTGATGTTGGTGTCTTATCAAACTGTGTGTTTCTATTTGATTTCTTGGATAACATGTAGCTTTCATGACAATTCAAGAGTAAGCAGCAACAAACAATGATGGAAAACAATATTATCTATGTTAATGTCTCAAATTCAAAATGCGAGATTGATTCTTTCCAGATTTTATGACTTAACAGGTTTGAAAAACTAGAAAATGGCTTGCCTTGTGCTGCTGATAACTTAACCACAGAAGTTGAGCTTCTTCATCACTTTAGCATATGCTACCGGGACTACGGCAGGTAGTCGGCCTCGACGTTTTGCGATCTTTGACTGCAAAAAGAAATGCATTCGCATCAATCTCATGAGTCATTAACCATAACTAGCTTTTCCTATTGGTTTGATTCAAAGTAGAATCATGATACCACAAATAAATTAAGACAATATTTTCCACTTAAATGTGACATAATGCATAAATTAATTGCTTTCAGTTATGTAATACTGATCTTTGAGAATTATAAATGCAAATAAGAAGATTCTACAATCAGAACCACTGTACAAAACTTTTCTGCCACAAAGTATCTAAGATTCTAATTTATAAATAAAGATTCCTCAAGAGCATTGCAATTTACGACATGACCGGTTAATATGACATGACTCAATACGATGATAAATGTGCAAGTGTTTGGGGTAAACGAAAACGGGTCATAAGTTGGTCGACGCATTGATGCCATGATTAAAAACATGTCCAAGGAGCTCAACCTGCTTAACACATTTATGACACGCATGACGAGTTTAACTTATTATGTTAAAAAGGTTAATAGTATGTATGACATTACATGTTTATAATCCCCTTTATTAATATGATGTAGTTTTGTAAATAACTGAACATATTGTAGTTAAATATGGATTATATTATTTCATACCTTCTATTTATCATATTGATTGTGTCTTACTATATCTAAAACGTGTTCGACGAGTCATGTCAATAATCATAACTACAACTAGGTGTGTAACCCACTTGCTAAACATGTTCGTATTAGTGTTTGAGAAGATAACACATTTAGTTAAAAGTGTCATTTTTGGGTTACATAGTCGTGTTAAACGCATCGTATTGAACATGGCTTGTTTAAGATAAAAACAACACACTTTGCCAATGCTTCTAAAGACCCCAAACTGGCAGTTTCAGGGCGGGCTCATGACTAGTCTGTGTTCTTAAATCATCTTGCTTGTGTAGTGAATTAGGATTGAACCCTTGAAAATAGAAAAAAAAAAAAAAATCCTAAACACAATTGATATTTATGGTACATAAGAACACATCTCATATGGGTTTTGACTAAAGATGAAGATTTACTTTCACATAAAACCTAATATAGATCTAGAGAAATTGAAACTAACTTATATTATTAAGGTTTCAGAAGGGTTTGTCATCCTTTCAGATTTCTACAAGATAACTTGCAAAGACAAGCATAACTCAAATATCAAATATGATTCTAAACTGCAGAAGATAACACATGTATACATATTTGACTTATTGACTAGTGAATTAAGCGCATCTACATCTTTTAAAACGGTGCTTGTTTGGGCATCTCTTACAGGTAAGGGAATGATATTAACATTTGCAAGTAAAAAAAAAATCCAATTTCCATCAAATTTAGGATCACCATCCTTAAATTCATAGCAGAAGTTAAGCAAATAAATTTAAAATGCTACTAATATCAGATAGCAGGCCTACAACTTATTCTTTGTACATACATAAGATGGTATGGATATAATGTGTGTAGCTAAGATCAAACAATAACTTATCAAAGTTAACAGGTCATTCAAGTAACAGCCACCAAACTAACTATATATATACCAACAGAAGGCGATTTGTGTGCGAAAGAGATAGCATAAGGTATTCGAAGATAACGAAACTTAAGTAGGTAAAACCATGTCATTGTTGATATTTTATTTGTAGTAGTTAATAATAATACCATGAAAAATGAAAGGAGAGAAAAAAAAAACATGCCTTTTGATGAGCATTATGTCGTTTGCCTTCCTTCCAGCGCCTAATCTGGCCATCTTTCATAGTCCTAAATCGTCCCTTGAAAGACCTGAGTAAATCCCAGAAGAAATAAGTAGAAGAAGAAGAGACTCCTAAAAGTTGAAAAAAGAAAAAGGGGGGGTACATACGAATAAGATTTCATTTTGATTTTTTTCAACTTGGAGACCACTGGGGTAGGTGGTTGCCTACACTTTAGCTTCCTCTTCCTTTGCTTCAGAGTAAGATAGCGCACTTGCATCAACTACATATTATTATAATAATGAATAATGGTAAGCTACAATAATGTTCAAAAAAGAAGTAATCTAGCAGTTCACTTCAGAATAGCTGAGGAAGTCAATAAACAAGAAGACACACAGTTTAGCTTCCAATATAATTAGCACAACATACATACTATTATCATCAGAATTATAATTGACTCCTTAAGATACAACAGGATTAACACAACTACTAATTCAGAACAAATATACACTTTTTGAAAGAGTAGGCTTTATATATCCATGGAGTGATATCCAAAGCCAAAGGCAAAACATAGATCTTTTGTGACTTACAGCAGGAAGAGAGGAAGGGAGATTGGAGGTTGCTGTAACTGGTAATGTGGACGGAAGAAGGGGTGGTCGGGAAATGATTAGGGTTTTGGTGAGGTGATTTGAATGGAAGAGACGGCGGTGGTGGACAAGTGGCTGAGATTTAGGAGACGGTGAAGAAGATGCGCGGAGGAGGGCGAGTGATCGGAGCTTGGAGCACCATCTCTGCATTGTGTTGTTTTCTCAAAATGGAGTTTTAGGTTTTACAAGGATGGAAGGAAGGACGGAAGGGTGTTTGGATGGCTTATAAAACAATTTTTATTCTTCTAACTTTTTGGAAAATGAGGGTTTTTTTTTTAAACAAAATGATGTTGGGATATATTAGTTGAAAAAGAAGTTTTAAGGCTTTGAAAAGAAGAAAGAGAAGTTAGGAGTTAGTAACTTTTTGAAAAAAAAAAAAAAAAAGGTAAGGAGGTAGAAAAGTTAATAAGTTGCATGTATAAATAAATGAAACGGATGTAAAAATACATGAAATGGAGTTAATAAAAATACCTGAACTAGAGATATAAAAACTTGAAATATATAGAAATATAAATTGTTTGGTTTGGTTCAATCAATTTTGGTTAAACGGGAGTACAAAAAAGCCGATAAGTGGTTTTTGGTTATTTAGTTCGGTTTCCTCTGTTCTCGGTTCGGCTTTAGTTAACGATTCAGTTATTGCTCACCACCAGACACTATTATTCACGTAATGTATCAATTTTTTTAATCAAAACAATTATAACAATACCATACTAAATTAAATAGAATAAAATGATCATTTTTATGGTGTAATTTGAAAAAAAAAATATTAGCGTATGTAAAAGTTATGATCCCTTTATAATGGGGATAAAGTGTAACTACCAGTTAACTATATATAATTTGGTTAAAGATGAGGGAATTAAAGTGTTATTAAGATGATGAGATTAAAGTGTAGTTAGTGTTTGAAATCCTTAATTTAGGGTTGTACCTTATGCATTAAACTAAAAAAAGTTTTAACTTTTGGATATCTTAAAATTCCCCCGCCCCCCACTCACGCGTTATAATATAGTATATATTGTAGTTCATAAAAAAATGGGTCACGAGTTTCGTCCTCTCATGAACTGAGGAGTAGACTTAACTCCCGACCAGTGGTACGTTGGAAATGAAAGTACGTATGTTGCATGACTTTTCTTAATGGTTAAGGCTCTTCCAGATGAGAACATAGGACTAACCAGTAAACTTAAAAGTGTTTCAACACAAATAAGTAGATGCGATATTCAAATATTTGGCTCGTCACATTATCCGACCAATAAAACATGTAAGTCCTCGTGTATTACTGCTGCACATATGTGGTAGCGTCTTTATATTTGAGTTCACTTTTACTTCTTGTAACATCTGTGCTTGTAATCATTGTGAACAGTTCTATTATCAATAAAACAATGTTATTTGATCCTAATTTTGTTTGGTTTTGTTTTACATTTTTCATGTTTTGACTTTTATTCAATTTCAAACTCTATATCGCTTTCTGGAGAGTTATACGCAAACTGGTGCGTAAACGTAATCAGTTTAATGCGACAAATACTCCAGAACATCAACATATACTTAACATACCTTAAATAACCTTTACATAACTTATAAATAAGTTCTGAAGGCTTTGGTATGGCAAAAACAAGTTAATTAGCTTACAGGGACTAAACTTGACAAACTGCGAAAGTATGCCAATTTGAACTGTAACGAACATTCCGGAACATGACCATAAGTTAAACATACCATAAATATCCTTTACATAGCTTAGAAATAGGCTTTGAGGGGTTCGGTGTGCTAAAATAAACTTTTGGGTCATTCAGGGACTAAAAGCGTCAAAAAGTGCATAAGTTTGCACTTTCGCGCATAACTTACGTTCTGAATACATCCGGACATCCAAAAATTTATGTAAGCACTAAAATATTTTATTTTAGTGTTTGGCATAAGAAAAATCCATTCGTCACGCCATTTGGATCGTTTTTCGCGCTTATGCGCATTCCGTCGTAATTAACCGAACAACGCGATCGTACGACCAAACGGACCGACATCCGAGATATTTTTGAGCACATTTTAAGTTCCCTATACTTTAACATCATTGTGGAGCTTGAAATTGGGTTTGACGGGTGTTAGAAGTGCCAAAACACGACGATACACGCACATGGGCCTGTTCTGCCATTTTTGAAAGTTTCAGGTCTGCAAGGTCCTTACGGACCTCAACACTGATAATGTTGAGGTCCGTAAGCAGGGGTGTCACGGCCCCCGACCCGGTTTGACCCGTTTCAGGAGCCGCGGGACAGAAATCCCGTGGTATTTAATTAATTGAGTTTAACAGCGGAAGTTTATCATCAGGATCTTTTAAAAACTGAAATATTTCCCGATTATTTTATTTCACAACTCGGGATAAAACCCGGTAATTTACAATCTTGAGATTTCACGAAGAAATCTTTTATTGTACAAAACATGTTTCTTTATTTTATACTGAGCCACTTCCTTAAGCTTGTAGTGCTTCTCGGCACTTTTTCTGGATCACAACAGATCACCTGAAACATGTTTGCAAAAGGTTTTGTCAGCGGGAAATACTGAGTGAATCATTCTATTTATGAAAACGACCCCTTTGTTATAATTTACAGTATTAAGAGGGATTACAATGTTTCAGATATCAAACCAACTACCCACAGTACTTGTCACTCGAACATCCATCGGTAGCTTCTTTGCCCGATGGTGTCTGTGACTATGGTCATGTAACAACTCTCATTAAAAGTTATATTTATTTAATTAAATTGACCAATAGGAAACCCTAATTGAGAAACCCAAGTGATTTTGCATAATCCCTAAAAATTTTTCAGAATAGTTGGAATTAGAATCAGGGCCCCTAAAAATCAGGGAGGGGGGGTAAACCCTAATTGATAATTATCTTCGAAATACGTTGTCAAAATTTAAATTTGTTCGAATAACGACTCAGCAGGCCTATACCAGTGACTAACCTACCCTACTCTACTTTGACACTTCCCGCGATACGCGACAGAATCGGCGACACCCTCCGCGACACGCGGGGGAACCGATTTTCAAGTATAAATACAAGGGCTTGGGACTTGAACTGTTTGCATGTTACGACGATAAAATTCGTTACGTACAATCACTTAGACACTGTTTACTACAAAAACACACACGAATCCCGAATTGCTGCCGCAAAACAGGGTAATAACTCGATCGCTATTACGATTCATTTTCCGATCGATCAATGTACTCAATGGATGTTTAAGTGCTGCCCACATTAGGGTGATGCTTTGTCATTAGTCGTTAATTCGATGGATGTTTAAGCATAGCACTTTGTCATTCGTTGTGAGGGTTGATCTCGTGAGTTATCGTAAATGCTGTATTGATTACTAACCCAGTTTTGTGTGCATTATTATTTAAATTAGGTTAACAAGGCTAATCCGTAGATTAAACTCTATCCGTGTTAAATCTGCAATGTGAGTCATTATCTTTTTATCAAATTACTTTTATTTTCAAAGGTTATAATTACAGTGATTAAGTTTATGTAATCACCAAGTTACAGCCGGTATGTGGGGTTTTGTATACAATACTTGATAATCGTCACCATTGGACAACGGGTTAGCCAAGGGGTGATATGACCATAGTCACAGACACCATTGGACAACGAGATAGCCAATGTGTGTTCGAGTGACAAATACTGTGGGTAGTTGGTTTGATATCTGAAACATTGTAATCTCTCTTAATACTGTAAATTATAACAAACAGGTCTGTTTTAGTAACTAGAATGATTCACTCAGTATTTCCCGCTGACAAAACCTTTTTCAAACATGTTTCAGGTGATCTGTTGTAATTCAGGAAAAGTGCTGTGGAGCATTTCAAGCTTAAGAAAGTGGCTCATTATAAAATAAAGAAATATGTTTTGTAAAATAAAGATTCTCCGTGAAATCATAGTATTGTAAATTACCGGGGTTTTATCCCGAGTTGTGAAATCAAATAATCGGGAAAATTTTTAGCTTTACAACGATCCCGATGATAAACTTCCGCTGTTAAACTCAATTAAATAAATACCACGGGATTTCTGTCCCGCAGCTCCTGAAACGGGTCAAACCGGGTCGGGGGCCGTGACAGAAAAATGTGGTATCAGAGCCACTGAGTTAAGCTAATTAAGTATTTAGAAATACTTAATTTTTTTCCTGATTACTATTATGTGATTATGTGTTTTATTAACTGATTATTTGTCAGTTACAGTATGGGTAAGCAAAAGCTTTCAAATATCTATCTTAAATTAGATAGGTCCGCTAACGAGAAGGGAAGTCCGTCTCAAACAAAATCTTCAAATCCATCTGTGATTTCTGATGAAGGAATATTTGTGCGAAAAGCACAATATGAGGAACCACTTTCTCCTAGTAAAAGAAGTCTGATTATTAGGAAAAGTAAAGAGAAAATAAAGAAGGCCAGAGAGAAGAAAGTTAAACAGGAAACTCAGGAATTAATAAGTAAATCACCATGGGAAGATAATTTAGACGAAAAATGGGCAGATTTATATATGCTAGCTACAGTAGCAGTAAATGCAGATCTCTAAATAAATTTGACTAGCAAACACTATCACCTACAAGTTAGAAAATACATCCAGTAAATAAATAAATTCATAATAAAACATAGTATGTTTTAAATTTCAGTTGCTTTGTATGTTATATGGTATGCAATAATATGTAAAGGTTATTTTTGGAAATTATGATTAATTATTTTTACATATATGTTAAAACAGCATGAATGAATTATCTGGAGCTTTAGAGAATCTCAACCTTCACCCTGTCCATATAGAGGTTTCTAAAGAATTTACTGGGTATTTTCCTGATGTGGAACAACCTGTAGAATTCAACGCTCCACCTTTGATAAAGCCAAAACCAAAGAAAAGAAGGAAATACGTATGGGGGAGTCGTTTACGTAGGAAAAAGCCAGCTCCGAAACTTCCTAAAATAAACAATCCCTTAGAAAAAGGAAAAGAAATTAAATCTGAGGAAAGTTCTAGACAGCAGGAGATGGAGACTGAAGTCAAGGAAGATTCTAGGCAAATGGGAATACAGTTTGAGGAATACTCTAAGGAAATAGAAATGGAGGTTGGAAAAGGTTTTAGACCAACTCAGATGGAAGTTGGAGAAAGCTCCAAACAAAACCAGGGAATGACTTTTCAGGAGGAAATAGATTTTATATTTGTCACACCCCAACCGATGGCGGAATCATCGGGGCGCGGCACTAGGCGAATCAGATTGCTCAAGAGAATCCATAACAACTATATTGCGATAATATTTAATACATTCGTTATCCCATACTAACAAATAATACAATCACGTAAGTTATCACAGATTTATTATCCTCTCGAACAATGCAAATCCGACAACCTAGATTTTAGTCGAGTTTCTAGACTTCCTAGCTTGATTTGATATAGTCTGCGATCTAACCTGCAACATACGTTAAAAGATTTGTCAATACAAAAGTATTGGCGAGTATACAGGTTTGATAAGTATAGCATAATAGATTAAAAGGGCTGCGAATTTCCACATGCATAAACGTAATACACGACATATATACTCACAAAACTGATACTACCAACTAAGTCCTCGATGCTCGAATGTACGATGGCATAACTAGACCCCGTCGGGCGCAATAGTACTATACTAGTCTTGGTGGGACGTCGCGAGTATAAGCCCTAGCACATATGCAACTAGCATCACGTATATCTATGCATAACAGTTATTCGCAAGTGATAATTCGATTGATTGAATAGTTCGATTGATGAGTTCGATTTGTTAGAAACGTATGTTACACCCAAAATTCGATTAAAAAGGGGTCAAGTATACTCACAGTGCGTATTTAGCGAGATTATAACTTGATTGAGTCGGTTACGAGTTGTCTGTAATGATCCTTGAAGAAATAGAGTAAACGAAGTACGGTTAAGCAAGATTAGCTTGAAAAGTTACTCGTTTGATTGGATTATTCCCATCCGTGCGGATGGACATGTTACCCGTCCGGATGACAAGTCATCCGTCCGGATGACATGTTATCCGTGCGGATAACATGTGATCCGTGCGGATGATGTGTCATCCGTGCGGTCAATGTATCATCCGTGCGGACAGTCGTACGTGTGGTTTAGTATGTTATCCGTGCGGACAGTCGTACGTGCGGATCGGCATGTCGTCCGTGCGGACAGCCGTACGTGCGGACAGTGGTGCGTGTGGACAACATGGCTGTGCGTGCGGATGGGCAGGTCATCCGTGCGGACTGAGGTCAGCCGTGCAGACTGACTTGTCATCCGTGCGGGCTGACTTTTCGTCCGTGCGGACTGACATGTCTGTTTCGCACTCTGCACACTGCTTCCGGGTGATTAATGGAAGGAAAATCGTTCGTTTTTTACCAGGGTTGTGTAATTTCGCACTAACACTTGAAGTTCCGTCAATTCCGACTCATTCTAACGGCCGGGAATCACCCCGTTCCATCAGATCCGGCCGTTCATGGTGGTTCTTCATGGTTAAACTCGAAATCGCACAGTTTCCTTGGGTAAATACTTAGATTTAGGTGAGATTTGTTACCAAAACATGTGGAAATCACCCGGATCTGAGTCGTTTATAGTGAAATGAGACCCCAACTTGAAGTTCATAAGAACTCTTGGTGACATCACCTCAAAACGCCTCAAATCCGTAGATTTCACGGTTAGAATTTGAGTTTCGAAAGATAGAAAGATGTAGATTCGAGTGTAGATTATAGACGTACAAGTTTTAGGTTGAAATCTTACCGGAATCGCGAGGAAATCGAGGGAAAAGGGTCTTGGCGCGCGTTTGGTTGAACAGGAGCTGTCACATCACTTGGATAGTGGTGTGGCAGGCTATTTATAGGCGAAGGAGGTGAGGAAAAGGGATCAGGCCCGGATAGCCCATCCGTGCGGATGGCCCATCCGTGCGGATGGCCCATGCGTGCGGATGGCCATCCGTGCGCATGTCCATCCGTCCGGATGGTCCATCCGTCCGGATAGCTATCCTGACGGGCCGGACTTCTTCGTTTTTGATGGATTTGATAGTTTTTGAAGCGTGTAATGACCTTAATTAGTTTATATTATCAATATATTGTTATTATTATATTATTATATATATATATATATATCACTAGAGGTCGTATTTACGTATCCATAATCCAAAGTTTCGATATTTAACGATCGGTTTCGATTTCGAGTATGCGATTACTAGCGACGTTACACGGCCATCAATGAGGGTAGTATAGGTCCTTTCTTGATGTCATCGTGAACGTTATTTCGTGTAGTGCCACAAAGACTGACGGGGTACCGTTTACTCCTATTGTCGTCATTGTCATGACGACTGAAGCTACAGCACTCACCCGGGAGTCCTCGTTAGCGTTAATTGTTTACGTTCGACACATCACGGCCACTGGGGAGGGTAGAATAGGTCCTCACTCAGTGCCTCCGTGAGTGTTAGTGTGATAATAGTGTAGTATAATGATATTGTAGCTTGAAAATATGCGATTATCCTTCGAATAGCGATATATACGATATAGTTACATTATGATCCGAATCTCTGGTGCTAGGCGTAACGAGTATAACGAGTAGTAACAACGCGCAAAAGTGCGGGTTGTTACAGTCTCCCCAACTTTAGGAAATTTCGTCCCGAAATTAATCCAGTAGGTAGACTTCCAAGAGTTGATCTTGTATAAGTAGCGATACAGCGAGTGGTTTGACCGTACGTTGACAACAAGAGCGTTTCGAATAAGAGGGATCGATTGCGATAGTGAGAAGGCGACGTAAAGACGAAAGTACAAATCACACGAGTTGACATTTCAAAGTACCTTGTCTTGTGTAGAATTCGTTAGTTCGATGCGATTGTAGACTTAAAGGACTTGAAAGGGTTTCTCATGGCGTAGAGTTAACTGAGTCGCTCGTTACCCAACGTTACGAGAAGCGTTCGTTTTAGATATTTAAAAAGGTATTTAGGATGAGAATCTTTGAAAATTTTCCTTTTAACGTGCAGCCAACAGTGTCGATGTTAACCGATGTTGCAAGGAAGTTTAAAATATTTTTAAGGAACTCGGAGATGAAAACAAGGTTTACGAAAACTCTCCTATGGCATGGATTCAAGCTGAACTCGATGTCGAACCAATGTCCAAAGAAGGATTTCTACTTTGACGTTGTAAAAGTTTAAGGAAGAACTGGGCTTGCGAAGCTTTCCTTGGACATGGAGTTAAACTGATTCGATGTTAGCTCCACGTCGTGAGAAAATTTCACTTGTCCCATGGTTTTTTTTTTTTTTTTTTTTTTTTTTTGAAAGTTTTATAAAAATCAGTTTTAACATTTTGAAAAGAGTAATTTGGCATCAAGCCCCACTTGGCACCTTCCCACGGAAGTTCGTTAATATGTTTAAAACACTTATATATAGGAATTACCAGCGGCGTCTCCACCATGTTTTGCCCATATTACTTCCGTTTCGTGGGGCAGTGTCAGGTGTGCCGATATGACTCGGATAGAAATGCGTTTACTCGGCCCAATCGATAGGAAGTCGGACCGAGCATAAGATAGGATCGAATAGATTAATCCAGCGAGTTGAGAAGCGAATAGCGCGTGTTTGATTAGATTCCACATTACACCCACATGGCACGTTTCCACGGGGGTCGCTAACATGGCGAAACACCATGCTTAACCAGGTTAGCCTTGCCTCGTGAAGCGGTGTCATGTGTACTTAGTACCATACGAGCGATAGGCGGTAGATTATACACAATAGACGATCAACGAATAAACATGAAACACTTGCGATGACGGTGATGATGAACGAATTACGATAATCGGTAGTTGTTACGTTGCAAGCGATGGAGGTTTGCGGTTTCGATTTACGCGGCTCGGTTCGATTGATTAACTCCACAGAATTTAACTCACATCAGACCCTTCATGGCCTGTTTCCACGAAAGGCCGCTGATATAGTTAAAACACCTTGTTTTAACCATATGAGCTTCCTCTCGTGAGGCGAGGTCATGCGTTCCAACTTAGCACAAATATCACAGATAACGGTAGGCGATAGCGATAGATTGATACACAGCGATTGATATAGGCTAACGTGATAAGCGATAGAGATTGCGAGATACACAAGGTAAGCGATTTCGTTTAGTCGAGTTCGATTCTTGTCTCGAATGAGCTTAACGTTTCGTTATGACGCATCACAGCTATCGAGGAGGGTAGAATAGGTCCTCACTCAACAATATCGTGAGCGTTTACTTGCTTGATCGAGATTCGTTGCAACAGACTTACGACCAGTCTTGCGTCGATGCAATTTGCCTGCGAGGTAGACTCCCTAGGGTCCATCGATGAGGCGATTGCATTGCGTTTGCAGACTTACGACAAGTCTTGCGATGATACGGTTTGTTACGCCTTGCGATTGAGTGTAGTGTGTTGAAAATAAGCACAATAGTATCATAGGTCTAATAACGTTTAACTCCACGTGGCACTTTCTTCACGAAACTTCGGTAATATGGTAAGGCATTCCTCGCCCGACCCCTACTACTTTCATCCCGTGTTTTGGTGTCACCTTTTGTCAAACGCTATGGCACTTTTAGAATTCACTACGATCACCGTGCACTGAACCAAATAATCCCGTGTGCACCCGCGATTATTCGTTCCTTGCACGTTTATCGTACCTCGTTCTAAAAGTGTAGTGAGGGTAAAACACATTATTCCGTGATATAGTATATAGTATGTGTGTGAATCTAGTATAAGTGCGGAGATTAAAGAGTGAGAGAGAAAATGGAGACGAGAGTTAACGTTACGCATAGAGACAATATCGAGTAATAGAGTAGGTTCAAAACATAGAGATTAACGTCGAAAATCGTATCATTACAACTTCATCCTACGCTTGCTAGATGTCTGATGCTGGAAAACTTTTGCTGGAGCTGTTGTTGTTGTACTCAAGTTCACGGTTCGATGTGACAGTTGTGGGTGAAGTGACCGTAACGGTTGCAGTTATTGCAATAGCGACAGTCAGTCCCAACGGGATGATGATAGGTACACGAGTAACACTGTGGATGAGCTCCAGTGTAAGCTCGTTTTGGAAACACCGAAACTGCTTGAAGAGGTTTCGGTTGCAGCAGTTCGGTTGTTGATGAGCTCGGGCTTGAAGTCTTTCGCTTGCGGCTGGGTTTGTCGGTGTCTTGCGAAGAAGTGTCGTCTTTGGAGGATTCGTCTGAAGACTCACTTGCAGAGTCTTTGGCTGATTTGTCGGAAGGTCCATCGGCAGATTTGCCAGAAGAATCGGCAGCAGGTCCGTCCGAAGAATCGTTAGCGGATCCGTCAGAAGAATCGTTAGCTGATTCGTTAGAGGAACCGCTAACAGGTTTGTCAGAAGATTCGTCAGTTGATTCATCCGAGGATTCGTCAACATGTTCGTCTGAAGGATTACTGGCGATTGCTTGATGAGCTTGTTTGACAGGATTCTTTGAGAATAATCCTTCCATGAGTCGTTTGTTGTTGATCTCTGCGGCTAAACGGTATGTTTCGTTGATGGTAGCGGGCCTTGCAGCTTCGACAAAATCACCCACACACTCAGGCAAGCCACGAATGTACTTTGTGATGGCCTTCCCCGGAGTGTTGACTTGACTTGGGCAGATTATGCTAAGCTGTTTGAACCTTGCGGTGTAGCCAGCATTGTCACCTTCGGTTTGCTTGATTCCCCAAAATTCGTTTTCTAGCTTCTGGATTTCATGAGGAGGACAGTATTCTTTCTTCATGAGTTCCTTCAGCTCATCCCAAGAGAGGGCGTAAGCTTCGGAGATCCCACGTTTGTTACGTTCGGCGGTCCACCAGTCGAGTGCTCGCGATTGAAATACTCCGGTGGCGCAAGTAGTGCGGAGACTATCGGGACACCCACTTTGACGAAGGGTAACTTCGATAGAATCGAACCACTGGAGTAATTGAGTCGCACCTCCTTCACCCGTGAATTCCATCGGGTCACAGGCTTTGAAGTGCTTGTAGAGAAAAGTAGATTGCGGCTCCTTTGTCTTAACGTCTTTCGAAGTTCGAGAGTTGATAAGAGAGTGAACTCGTGTGGCAATCTGAGGAATGACTTTGACCACTTCCCTGGTCACAAGTGAAGCAATCCTCTTTTCGCCCCTTCGTTTGGCTCGTCTCTTTGCTAACATTCTCGAAGTAGAGTTGTTGGAAGGCATCTAGACAGAAGGAGACTTGGAGTGAGATTCGATCATAATGATTTTCGAGTTTGCGTTGTGATTTGAGCGCGTTCAAACTTGATGCAATAGTATAATAGTAATACGAATCACATAGGAGCCACATAGGAGACACGAATTTCCTAAGTTCTCACACAATGACTTGTTTGTTCATACGTATATATATGTATATATTTATATAGATGTAATTTGAAATCATACACATACAGGTCGATTTAGAATAAGCGAGGTCGCGTTGAAGTGAGAAAACGAGAGCGAATGTGATAGGTTATGCATTTGTTTTGTTGCGAACATTCGAGTTTCGTTTTAGATTGCGATAGCTGTGCGAATTGTGCGTTCATAAAGTAGGGAGTGAAAATCGTTACATCGAGAATTCGATAAAGCGTGAAGTTTCAAAACGTAAACAAGTTCCAGCCAGTTGTAAAATTGGGTTCCTCGCACGATAGAGTGCCTTGGGTGTTTAGGCGTCGACTACCCAAGGTAACCCAACTATATCTAATAAGTTCGAGCATGCGTGTTGACCTGGAGGACTTCATGCTTCCACTGGGATGCAGCTCAAGGCATTCGTCTTCCTAGTCATCGCGTGGCTCGAGTTATCGTGATAGTCGAGTCCTTGGTGAGAGCTTCTGAAAACCAGTTTATGAAGAGTGGAACGACTTATTAAGGTACGGGTTTCACCCCTGTCTTAACAGTTTCGTTCCTAATTGTGGTTAAGCTCTCGAATAAATTCGTGAGTTCCACTAGATTTCGAAATGGAGACTTTTGTCGAGATGTGGATGTCACTCCTAACTCGATAAAAAGTTCTCGTGCTAGAAAAATTTCGCTGAGTGAGCAATTCTGTCAAGAGTCCTTGGTTTTCACACCTGGTCTTGACTGGATCGCTCAGTTTCGTTATGCGAGTATTTTTGAAAACATGTGTATTGTGTCGGCCTTAGGAAAGGCTAAGTAGTATTTCAGCCTTAGGAAAGGCTCCTTCGTGTGAAGTTGTAGTATGCGGTGTTCACACAAAGTTGTAGCTTTTAGCAATTTCGATCGAGAGTATCAAGTAAGCCCAATACAAACCCCACTGGGTTCGTACGAGTCGGCCGGCTGGTACTTAGACTATAGACTAGGTCAATTTCTAAGACGTCGACCCGAACTAGGTCGAGTCTGACCTAATTCCCTATAGTTATGGCTCTGATACCAATCTGTCACACCCCAACCGATGGCGGAATCATCGGGGCGCGGCACTAGGCGAATCAGATTGCTCAAGAGAATCCATAACAACTATATTGCGATAATATTTAATACATTCGTTATCCCATACTAACAAATAATACAATCACGTAAGTTATCACAGATTTATTATCCTCTCGAACAATGCAAATCCGACAACCTAGATTTTAGTCGAGTTTCTAGACTTCCTAGCTTGATTTGATATAGTCTGCGATCTAACCTGCAACATACGTTAAAAGATTTGTCAATACAAAAGTATTGGCGAGTATACAGGTTTGATAAGTATAGCATAATAGATTAAAAGGGCTGCGAATTTCCACATGCATAAACGTAATACACGACATATATACTCACAAAACTGATACTACCAACTAAGTCCTCGATGCTCGAATGTACGATGGCATAACTAGACCCCGTCGGGCGCAATAGTACTATACTAGTCTTGGTGGGACGTCGCGAGTATAAGCCCTAGCACATATGCAACTAGCATCACGTATATCTATGCATAACAGTTATTCGCAAGTGATAATTCGATTGATTGAATAGTTCGATTGATGAGTTCGATTTGTTAGAAACGTATGTTACACCCAAAATTCGATTAAAAAGGGGTCAAGTATACTCACAGTGCGTATTTAGCGAGATTATAACTTGATTGAGTCGGTTACGAGTTGTCTGTAATGATCCTTGAAGAAATAGAGTAAACGAAGTACGGTTAAGCAAGATTAGCTTGAAAAGTTACTCGTTTGATTGGATTATTCCCATCCGTGCGGATGGACATGTTACCCGTCCGGATGACAAGTCATCCGTCCGGATGACATGTTATCCGTGCGGATAACATGTGATCCGTGCGGATGATGTGTCATCCGTGCGGTCAATGTATCATCCGTGCGGACAGTCGTACGTGTGGTTTAGTATGTTATCCGTGCGGACAGTCGTACGTGCGGATCGGCATGTCGTCCGTGCGGACAGCCGTACGTGCGGACAGTGGTGCGTGTGGACAACATGGCTGTGCGTGCGGATGGGCAGGTCATCCGTGTGGACTGAGGTCAGCCGTGCAGACTGACTTGTCATCCGTGCGGGCTGACTTTTCGTCCGTGCGGACTGACATGTCTGTTTCGCACTCTGCACACTGCTTCCGGGTGATTAATGGAAGGAAAATCGTTCGTTTTTTACCAGGGTTGTGTAATTTCGCACTAACACTTGAAGTTCCGTCAATTCCGACTCATTCTAACGGCCGGGAATCACTCCGTTCCATCAGATCCGGCCGTTCATGGTGGTTCTTCATGGTTAAACTCGAAATCGCACAGTTTCCTTGGGTAAATACTTAGATTTAGGTGAGATTTGTTACCAAAACATGTGGAAATCACCCGGATCTGAGTCGTTTATAGTGAAATGAGACCCCAACTTGAAGTTCATAAGAACTCTTGGTGACATCACCTCAAAACGCCTCAAATCCGTAGATTTCACGGTTAGAATTTGAGTTTCGAAAGATAGAAAGATGTAGATTCGAGTGTAGATTATAGACGTACAAGTTTTAGGTTGAAATCTTACCGGAATCGCGAGGAAATCGAGGGAAAAGGGTCTTGGCGCGCGTTTGGTTGAACAGGAGCTGTCACATCACTTGGATAGTGGTGTGGCAGGCTATTTATAGGCGAAGGAGGTGAGGAAAAGGGATCAGGCCCGGATAGCCCATCCGTGCGGATGGCCCATCCGTGCGGATGGCCCATCCGTGCGGATGGCCCATCCGTGCGGATGGCCATCCGTGCGCATGTCCATCCGTCCGGATGGTCCATCCGTCCGGATAGCTATCCTGACGGGCCGGACTTCTTCGTTTTTGATGGATTTGATAGTTTTTGAAGCGTGTAATGACCTTAATTAGTTTATATTATCAATATATTGTTATTATTATATTATTATATATATATATATCACTAGAGGTCGTATTTACGTATCCATAATCCAAAGTTTCGATATTTAACGATCGGTTTCGATTTCGAGTATGCGATTACTAGCGACGTTACACGGCCATCAATGAGGGTAGTATAGGTCCTTTCTTGATGTCATCGTGAACGTTATTTCGTGTAGTGCCACAAAGACTGACGGGGTACCGTTTACTCCTATTGTCGTCATCGTCATGACGACTGAAGCTACAGCACTCACCCGGGAGTCCTCGTTAGCGTTAATTGTTTACGTTCGACACATCACGGCCACTGGGGAGGGTAGAATAGGTCCTCACTCAGTGCCTCCGTGAGTGTTAGTGTGATAATAGTGTAGTATAATGATATTGTAGCTTGAAAATATGCGATTATCCTTCGAATAGCGATATATACGATATAGTTACATTATGATCCGAATCTCTGGTGCTAGGCGTAACGAGTATAACGAGTAGTAACAACGCGCAAAAGTGCGGGTTGTTACAATATTGGCAAGCTGTGAAACTATTCAGCCTGTCAATACAAATGTTTTTACTCGTCCTATTGAAAACCAAATCCCTATAAATTTTGAACCAGCAATTCCAGAACCAATAATCCATACTCAACCTGTAGAAATGGACGAGTGGTGGACAAATGATTGGCAATTCCAAAACATTGTCAATAATCCTTATTCCTTTCTTCCGCAATTTGATCCCGAACCATTACAGAATCCACCGATGAGTAACGAAAATCTAGCTGAACTTCGCCATTTTGGCGAAGAGTTAATGGATGCGGGAAATAGAATCCGGGAGATAGGGGGACAAATTGCTTGGAAGTATGATGAAAGGGAGCTTCGTTTTTAGGAAGATAAAAGACGAGAGATAGTGGGTTGGTAAAACTATGGTTATGTAATAGTAATAGTAAAATCAGTACTTGTAAAATAATTAATAAAATGGTTGTATATAGATGCATGATATAATCTATAAACTAAATGAAATTTTAGATTTTGTTTATTCATTTACGTGATTATGTGCAATTAATTGTGACATTGGATTATTTCTTTTATACTAATTATTTATCTATAAATTAATTATCAGATGGCAAACGTTGGTAATGAACCAGTAAATGAAGTAAATCAATCTGAGAAAATTGAGGAAGAACAATTGTTAAATAGACAAGATATAGAGGATATCGTCGCACAAGGAATAGCCAATGCTATTCCAGCAATCGTTGCTGCCGT
Source organism: Helianthus tuberosus (assembly GCA_030545235.1). Classification (NCBI taxonomy): domain Eukaryota; kingdom Viridiplantae; phylum Streptophyta; class Magnoliopsida; order Asterales; family Asteraceae; genus Helianthus; species Helianthus tuberosus. Next base: position 61,280 of record JARYGA010060986.1, read on the forward strand.
TCAGAAACCCGTTAAAACTAAATCAATCATTCCTAGTAAACGTACCCAAGGCGACAACTTTAGTAACAGTATAAACGGAGGCGGAAATAATGGTAATAACAATAATGATCTGCAAACCCCAATTTTCAAGAAAATGAAAGCTGCAACACCTGGTTGCACTTACAAAGAATTCCTTGCCTGTAAACCAACTGAGTTTTCAGGTAATGAAGGGGCTATTGCAGCATTACGTTGGTTAGAGAAAACTGAGGCAGTAATTGCTATAAGTAAATGTGCTGATGAAGATCAAATTATGTATTCTTCCAATCTTTTTAAAGAAGGGGCATTAGAATGGTGGAACACAGTATTACAAGCTAAAAGAAGGATTGTGGCCTATGCTGTCACACCCCCAAAATCCACACGCGGAGTACCACTGCTTGGAGGCATGACATGACCAGGATCAAGCCACCAATCATATTGAACATATAAGTAATCAGTAAAGTAAACATAATCCATCACAATACAATTGGTGCTAAAACAAAAGCGTAGCATATGTAGCGGAAGCATAGTTATAAACATCCAACACAAGTGTTTAGTTTAAAGAGTCATAAAGTTTTTATCAAAACATCCACAATCCGTGCCCACAACGACCGCGCCTCCCGTGCAAGCTCCAGGAATACCTATGGTCCTGCAAGGCATGTAACAGAGAGTCAACAACTAGTTGAGCGAGTTCACAGTTAATAGTTCAGTTATAGGGTTTGTATCGTAAATCGTAAGTTCGTTTGGTATTCATGTATCGTATGTAATGGTATCGCGGCCCTCTAGGCATGTTTGCGAAGTTTAGTGGGGGTTTCCCATGTGTTCTAGACTAGTTACATTTGTATCGCGGCCCTCCAGGCATGTTTGCGAAGTTTAGTAATTGTATCGCGGCCAACCCAGGCATGTTTGCGAAGAGTAGTGGGGGCTTCCCATGTATTACTAGTCTAGCTGTATCTATAGGTGTCCTTCCCAACCCGAGGACAGTGGTACGTATTCTAGTAGCGAAGTAAGTACATGTAATCATTCAATCCCATTCCCAATGTAACACCTGTGTCATTTCAACCATCAAACAAATGCCCAACCAGTGAAATATTGTATTTCATACTTGGGATTTGTAAAAATATGTGTATCGTTTACACATATCAATTCTTGTTCGATTTCAAGCTCTAAATCGCTTTCTGGAAGGTTATACGCGCACTAATGCGTAAATATAACCAGTTTAATGCAACGAACACTCCGGAAAAGTGAAATAGGCTTAACATACCTTAAATAACCTTTACATAACTTAGATATAAGTTTTGGAAGGTTTGATGTGGTGAAATCAAAGTTATATCGCTTACAGGGACTAAACTTGACAAACGGCGAAAGTATGCCAATTTGAACTGTAACAGACCTTCCGGAACATGACCATAAGTTAAACATACCATAAATATCCTTTACATAGCTTAGAAATAGGCTTTGAGGTGTTCGGTATGCTAAAATAAACTTTTGGGTCATTCAGGGACTAAAAGTGTCAAAAAGTGCACAAGTTTGCATTTTCGCGCATAACTTACGTTCTGAATACATCTGGACATCCAAAAATTTATGTAAGCATGACTATATTATATTTTAGTGTTCGCCATAAGAAAAATCCATTCTTCGCGTCATTTGGATCGTTTTTCGCGCTTATGCGCATTCCGTCGTAATTAACCGAACAACGCAACCTTACGGCTAAACGAACCGACATCTGAGATATTTTTGAGCATGTTTTAAGTTCCCTATACTTTAACTTCATTTTAGAGCTTTGAAATGGGGTTAACGAGGCTTAAACGTGTCAAAAATGCATCAAAAACCAAGTTTCTGGGCTGCAGGGACCAAAACTGTAATTCTGCCAAAGTAAGCTTACGGACCTCAACCTTGGCAGCTTTGAGGTCCGTAAAGCAACCTGCAGAACAGATCAGACTTAACAGTCAGCATGTTCCAGCTGTTTTAAACACAACCACACACTCACCACTTGACATTTCAGCTGATAAGGACCAATTTAAGCTTCCATAACATCCCGACAAGTGTACGCCTTGGATTCGATCACGTACTACGAGAAACGATCCTAACGGTGGTGCATTTACTATAAATACCCACCCCCCATTTGTTCAAAAACCCACAAATCTGATTGAAAAGACTCTAAGTTGGAACCTTCGTTTCATACCTGAGCTATTTTGATCTGGGTTAGCATTCGGGGACCCTGGGTAAGTATTCTTTCGTTCTTTTCCTTATTTTACTGCTTTTCGAGTCAGAAAGTCAAACTTTGTTTGACTTTCAGCGTTGACCAGTAATGGTCAATGCGAAGTTCGTTTGAACTTCGCAACGTGATTGTAATCACGATGGTTATAGTCCTTTGGGACTATGCCTACTGATTACCACGTTGTCTAGGGTCGTAGGGTAAGCGATCTAATAAATCGCTTATACCTCGAACCCGACCCAGTTTGGTCGATCATTAGGATCCGACCAAACACATTAGGTGACCATAGTAGGTAGGGAATAACCTTCCGAGGTTATACCCTATGGTCACATCGTGTAAGTAGTTGTATGATAGGTAGTTTATATGCCTTAGGTAAATTACCAGAATACCCTTTTCATACATAATTGGTAATTTAGCATATGTAACCTAAACTTTTGTCACGTAACTGATTATGTAACATGTTTAGGCATATAATACTTATCATAGGACTAGTTAGGCGGTCCGAACGCGTTTCACGCGCACGACACGTTAAAGTAGCATAAGCTTCCTAAACGGGTCGTAATGGGTCGTAAACAATTATGTTAGGTTTCATTTAGTATGTGGGCTTTGTTAAACCAAATGACACGAGTATCTACACTCGTTTGGTTTACAAACCCTAATGCTACCCAATCTTCCGATCTAGGTCCGGTTAATTAACATAGTTATCTATATAAGGTGCCGTTTGATATCCGCGATCTCTAGCATTGTTTGGTTGTTACTCAAGGACTACTGAACAATCTCAGGTGAGTACATAGACCCCTCTTTTACTGTTTTTCCAAACTGTTTTGGGGTGGAACACATGTGCCTACTTGTTACTTTCATGCTTTCCTGTTTTGACATCATATACTTGCTATGTTCATTAGTACATTATAGTACATGATTTCATTACATTTTATGCTATGTATGCCCATTGTGTGCGTACTTAGTACATCGTTTTACATTACATTTCATGCTATGTATGCCCATTGTGTGCGTACTTAGTACATCGTTTTTCATTGCTTTTCTGTTGCATATGCTTATCCAGCATATGAACACATTTTACTACATATTGAACCGTTATAATCATTTGACTGTGATCCGTTGATATCTGTGAACCGTTTGTATCTGTGAACCGTGTGAACCGTATTTGACATAGACATTTCGGCATAGACATTTTAACATGATTGACATTTGATCATGCATTTTCCCACAAAACATAACTTTGATTTAAACCAAGTTTTACTTCAATACTTTGTTTTTGTGTATATGGTTTAGTTGAGACATTTCACTTGCCATACATGATATTTTGACATAGACATTTGACATGGATATTTGACATAGACATTTGACATGGATATTTGACATAGACATTTTGACATTGGTTTGGTTTGATTAAGTGATTAAGTAACGATACGTGTGTAATATGATACAAGCATGGTGGATACGCCGCTGGTACTTCCTATATATAAGTGTTTGTATGGTATTACATATTGTAGCGTTATTTGAATCATTTCAGTTTGATACATATAACATTTTATACAAATAACATACTTTTCACAAGACATTGTTTTACAAACAACTTATCTTATACATACCCATTTTACTATGGTTATTTATTTAACCATACATTATTCACTTATTTTATACATATCATCTGAACTCATTGTTTTTCAAATGATTTACAAAACAAAGCAAATTACAAGGTTCATGACTAAACATTTTCTCAAACAAAAGTCATGGAACCTATTTTCACAAAACCTATGTATCTCACAGGCATTTTTATGCTGACGTACCTATTTTCACATGTGTTTTTCAGGAACTGTTGCATAAGATGATCAAGATACATATAGGCAGACTTGGGCTTTAGTAACAATAAAAGATGCAAGACTAGTTAATTATGTTGTATTTCCTTGTTGATTAGACATTGTAACACTTTTAATCAATAAAACGAAACTTCAATTGCCATGGATTTGAAACAATTAATTCTGTTACAACACTCCCCGACGTTTCCGCCACGTTTCGTATGTTCTACGTGGTCGGGGTGTGACAGAAAAGATGGTATCAGAGCCAATGGTTATAGGGAATTAGGTTATTAGTAATGCTTTGACCTAGTCTATAACCTTCTTAGGACCCTAACGCGAGTTTACTTGCGTTTAGTTATAAAACAATACCGTCACCTATCCTTAGGCGACTACCACAACAAGAACATAAATTTTCGAAACCGCTTTGAAAACTAATCATCTGTTCTAGGATGATTAATTACTAGGTTTTGAACCCTCTGTTATAAGGTTTTGAACCCCTTTGAGTTTTCAAAATCTCGTCAAGGTTTTGGGTTTTAAATAATGTGGACACGTGCAAACTGGAAGGGTGAATGCCTGTATTCTGGGTTTTCTGTCTAGGCAAGCACTTCGTATACATCTCATCAGACGCGAGACCAGTTGTGCTTACCTGGGAATTCTTGGGATGAGTGTTCACTTATAGGCGAGCATATCTTCGCAATACATTATTTTTGACCTATTCGCTTTGACTAATCACCGAGGTCGTTTGTTGCTTTGTAGTAACAAACAAATGACCACTATCCATTGCTTTCATCAGATTTGTTTCATCTCATTCTTTTCGTCTAAATTCTCTCACTCGTTTCATTTCATGTTTCCTCTTTTAGAATGCCTCCTCGACGCGAAAGCCAGATAGCGACTGCCGAATTGGCAGAAATCATTGCGCAGCAAATGGCTGCTCAATTCCCAAACCTCTTTGCTCTATGGAATCAAGCCAACAACAACAACAATGGTCCATGCAATTTCAAGAGTTTTAACTCGGCGAAACCACTCAAGTTTAGTGGTTCTGAGGGAGCGACTGGGCTTCTTCAATGGTTCGAGAGCATTGAGAATACTTTCCGCCACGTGCAGTGTCCTGACAATCGCAAGGTCGAGTTTGCTTCGAGTGTGTTCCAGAAGAGAGCCCTTACGTGGTGGAATGGGGTTATGAGAGATCGTGGTGCAGAAGTTGCTCTAGCACAGACATGGGCCGAACTTAGGGCTCTCATGATGAAGGAGTTTTGTCCTCGTCACGAGATCAGGGCTTTGGAAAGGGAATTTGATGATCTTAAGCAAGACAGCGGTGAGCATCGAGCCTACACGGACCGTTATGAGGAGTTAAGTCTGTTATGCCCAAACATGGTCACGCCTTTGGATAAGGCGATCGAAAAGTACATTGATGGCCTTCCCGACTCAATACAAGACATTTTGACTGGTAGCAACCCTACTACTGTTAGGCAGGCCATTGAGTTATCTGCAACCTTGACTGAATCGCAGATCAGGAAACGTAAGCTTTTCCGAAAGGGTGACAAGAAACTGGTCGAGGAATCGAAACCAATCGAGGAATCAAAGACCATGGATAAACAGACTGGATCCTCTAAGAAGTCAAAGAAGCGAAAGGCTTCTCAGAACTTCGCCGTGGTCGCTCACAATGATCAAGCCGTCCCCAACCAACCAGCTCAACCCCCTGCCAGGAAACCCTACAATGGAACTGCACCTTTGTGCAACCAATGTGGCCTACATCATCATGCTGGTGTGAAGTGCCGCACATGCCAAGTTTGCGGACTTATAGGTCATACAGCGAGGGTTTGCCCAACAGCAGCAGCACCAAATCAGATTAACAACAATCCTGCTCAAGCTCGTTTCCCACTGGGATCTTGCTACAACTGTGGCGAGATGGGCCATTTTAGTAGAAATTGCCCAAGACTTGCTGATGCAAATCCAGCGCAGGGATGAGTATCTGACCGACAGAAGATAACGCTGTGTAGAAAATAATCGAGCCTTGTGTATTATTTTCTTTTATCAATCTATGAAACAGTTGTTGTTATTGTTGTTTATAAATAAATCTTTCATTTACATTTCAATATGTTTATGTGGTTGCATGTATAAACATATCCCCTACAATACCGACAATCAAGGAACCGCATTCCTTGAAGAACAGACTACTTCCAAATTTCTTCCCTTGTATAATCTCTTGCGTTTCCACGAAAATCCTAAGTACCCGTTTCTTCCAAGAGAAACGAAGTACGAGGTGCCAAGTTAATAGCAATCAATAACAAGAAAATAACAATTATGTGGTTATGTGCTTATGTGTTATCCTTTATGTGTCATGTGATCCAATTTATGTTATTCAAATCCTCGTAAAATCTTACATATCTTTGTGCAAGAGATTCATAGTAGGATACCCAAAGGTACTACTTAAATCCTTAATGGACTTCTACGTTGTAGTTAAAGTCCCTTGGATTATAATGTACTACTTCATAATTAGACCCCTTTAGTGGTCTAGTTAAACAGATTGATCCAAAAATCTGGTTAGGGATATCATGTGATGATATAGCTGAAAGGACTCCTTAGTGGCCTAATTAAGAAGATCCTCTGTTGATCTAATTAAAAGGACCCTATGGTAGTCTAGTCACTCTCATCTCAGGTTTGATATCTTTCCCCACAACATTCCAAAACAAACTGTGCGGACTGTGCAAGGAATTACGTAATTATGGATGCATACATAATTATGGAATTTAGTGCACAGAATCACAGCAAGTTCTATCATGTATCAAGAGTTAACCCTATTCATTTCCAATTCCGATGAAGCATCCGTTGAGGAAAAATGAACTAGCTATTCATTTTTCACTTCTGAAGAATATCCGTTGAGGAAATGAATATCCGTTGTTTATCTTTTCATTTCCAACTCTGAGGAAATAACCGTTGAAAATGACGCCGTTAGTTCATTTTCGTTTCTAAAGATTTATCCGTTGAGGAAATGAATATCCGTTGTGTAAATCCTTCATTTCCAACTCTGAGGAAATAACCGTTGAAAATGACTCCGTTAGTTCATTTTCGTTTCTGAAGATTTATCCGTTGAGGAAATGAATATCCGTTGTGTAATCCTTCATTTCCAACTCTGAGGAAGCAACCGTTGTAAATGACTCCGTTAGTTCATTTTCGTTTCTGAAGATTTATCCGTTGAGGAAATGAATATCCGTTGTGTAATCCTTCATTTCCAACTCTGAGGAAGCAACCGTTGAAAATGACTCCGTTAGTTCATTTTCGTTTCTGAAGATTTATCCGTCGAGGAAATGAATATCCGTTGTGTAATCCTTCATTTCCAACTCTGAAGAAGCAACCGTTGAAAATGACTCCGTTAGTTCATTTTCGTTTCTGAAGATTTATCCGTTGAGGAAATGAATATCCGTGTGTAATCCTTCATTTCCAACTCTGAGGAAATAACCGTTGAAAATGACTCCGTTAGTTCATTTTCGTTTCTGAAGATTTATCCGTTGAGGAAATGAATATCCGTTGTTTATCTTTTCATTTCCAACTCTGAGGAAATAACCGTTGAAAATGACTCCGTTAGTTCATTTTCGTTTCTGAAGATTTATCCGTTGAGAGAAATGAATATCCGTTGATTTTTCTTTCATTTCAAATTCTGAAGAACAAACCGTTGAGGAAAATGACCCCGTTTGTTCATTTTCGCTCTGAAGAATATCCGTTGAGGGAAATGTATATCCGTTCAGTTAATTCCTTTATTTTCCATTTCCGAAGAACCCGTTGAAGAAAATGACCCTGTTCGTTCATTTTCGCTTCTGAAAAATATCCGTTGAGGAAAATAATCAGATTATGCTTTACATATCTTTGATGACTATTTGAAACAAAGTCATAGACAGACTCCTACGAATTAATTTCGGGACGAAATTTCCTAAAGTAGGGGAGACTGTAACACCTGTGTCATTTCAACCATCAAACAAATGCCCAACCAGTGAAATATTGTATTTCATACTTGGGATTTGTAAAAATATGTGTATCGTTTACACATATCAATTCTTGTTCGATTTCAAGCTCTAAATCGCTTTCTGGAAGGTTATACGCGCACTAATGCGTAAATATAACCAGTTTAATGCAACGAACACTCCGGAAAAGTGAAATAGGCTTAACATACCTTAAATAACCTTTACATAACTTAGATATAAGTTTTGGAAGGTTTGATGTGGTGAAATCAAAGTTATATCGCTTACAGGGACTAAACTTGACAAACGGCGAAAGTATGCCAATTTGAACTGTAACAGACCTTCCGGAACATGACCATAAGTTAAACATACCATAAATATCCTTTACATAGCTTAGAAATAGGCTTTGAGGTGTTCGGTATGCTAAAATAAACTTTTGGGTCATTCAGGGACTAAAAGTGTCAAAAAGTGCACAAGTTTGCATTTTCGCGCATAACTTACGTTCTGAATACATCTGGACATCCAAAAATTTATGTAAGCATGACTATATTATATTTTAGTGTTCGCCATAAGAAAAATCCATTATTCGCGTCATTTGGATCGTTTTTCGCGCTTATGCGCATTCCGTCGTAATTAACCGAACAACGCAACCTTACGGCTAAACGAACCGACATCTGAGATATTTTTGAGCATGTTTTAAGTTCCCTATACTTTAACTTCATTTTAGAGCTTTGAAATGGGGTTAACGAGGCTTAAACGTGTCAAAAATGCATCAAAAACCAAGTTTCTGGGCTGCAGGGACCAAAACTGTAATTCTGCCAAAGTAAGCTTACAGACCTCAACCTTGGCAGCTTTGAGGTCCGTAAAGCAACCTGCAGAACAGATCAGACTTAACAGTCAGCATGTTCCAGCTGTTTTAAACACAACCACACACTCACCACTTGACATTTCAGCTGATAAGGACCAATTTAAGCTTCCATAACATCCCGACAAGTGTACGCCTTGGATTCGATCACGTACTACGAGAAACGATCCTAACGGTGGTGCATTTACTATAAATACCCACCCCCCATTTGTTCAAAAACCCACAAATCTGATTGAAAAGACTCTAAGTTGGAACCTTCGTTTCATACCTGAGCTATTTTGATCTGGGTTAGCATTCGGGGACCCTGGGTAAGTATTCTTTCGTTCTTTTCCTTATTTTACTGCTTTTCGAGTCAGAAAGTCAAACTTTGTTTGACTTTCAGCGTTGACCAGTAATGGTCAATGCGAAGTTCGTTTGAACTTCGCAACGTGATTGTAATCACGATGGTTATAGTCCTTTGGGACTATGCCTACTGATTACCACGTTGTCTAGGGTCGTAGGGTAAGCGATCTAATAAATCGCTTATACCTCGAACCCGACCCAGTTTGGTCGATCATTAGGATCCGACCAAACACATTAGGTGACCATAGTAGGTAGGGAATAACCTTCCGAGGTTATACCCTATGGTCACATCGTGTAAGTAGTTGTATGATAGGTAGTTTATATGCCTTAGGTAAATTACCAGAATACCCTTTTCATACATAATTGGTAATTTAGCATATGTAACCTAAACTTTTGTCACGTAACTGATTATGTAACATGTTTAGGCATATAATACTTATCATAGGACTAGTTAGGCGGTCCGAACGCGTTTCACGCGCACGACACGTTAAAGTAGCATAAGCTTCCTAAACGGGTCGTAATGGGTCGTAAACAATTATGTTAGGTTTCATTTAGTATGTGGGCTTTGTTAAACCAAATGACACGAGTATCTACACTCGTTTGGTTTACAAACCCTAATGCTACCCAATCTTCCGATCTAGGTCCGGTTAATTAACATAGTTATCTATATAAGGTGCCGTTTGATATCCGCGATCTCTAGCATTGTTTGGTTGTTACTCAAGGACTACTGAACAATCTCAGGTGAGTACATAGACCCCTCTTTTACTGTTTTTCCAAACTGTTTTGGGGTGGAACACATGTGCCTACTTGTTACTTTCATGCTTTCCTGTTTTGACATCATATACTTGCTATGTTCATTAGTACATTATAGTACATGATTTCATTACATTTTATGCTATGTATGCCCATTGTGTGCGTACTTAGTACATCGTTTTACATTACATTTCATGCTATGTATGCCCATTGTGTGCGTACTTAGTACATCGTTTTTCATTGCTTTTCTGTTGCATATGCTTATCCAGCATATGAACACATTTTACTACATATTGAACCGTTGTAATCATTTGACTGTGATCCGTTGATATCTGTGAACCGTTTGTATCTGTGAACCGTGTGAACCGTATTTGACATAGACATTTCGGCATAGACATTTTAACATGATTGACATTTGATCATGCATTTTCCCACAAAACATAACTTTGATTTAAACCAAGTTTTACTTCAATACTTTGTTTTTGTGTATATGGTTTAGTTGAGACATTTCACTTGCCATACATGATATTTTGACATAGACATTTGACATGGATATTTGACATAGACATTTGACATGGATATTTGACATAGACATTTTGACATTGGTTTGGTTTGATTAAGTGATTAAGTAACGATACGTGTGTAATATGATACAAGCATGGTGGATACGCCGCTGGTACTTCCTATATATAAGTGTTTGTATGGTATTACATATTGTAGCGTTATTTGAATCATTTCAGTTTGATACATATAACATTTTATACAAATAACATACTTTTCACAAGACATTGTTTTACAAACAACTTATCTTATACATACCCATTTTACTATGGTTATTTATTTAACCATACATTATTCACTTATTTTATACATATCATCTGAACTCATTGTTTTTCAAATGATTTACAAAACAAAGCAAATTACAAGGTTCATGACTAAACATTTTCTCAAACAAAAGTCATGGAACCTATTTTCACAAAACCTATGTATCTCACAGGCATTTTTATGCTGACGTACCTATTTTCACATGTGTTTTTCAGGAACTGTTGCATAAGATGATCAAGATACATATAGGCAGACTTGGGCTTTAGTAACAATAAAAGATGCAAGACTAGTTAATTATGTTGTATTTCCTTGTTGATTAGACATTGTAACACTTTTAATCAATAAAACGAAACTTCAATTGCCATGGATTTGAAACAATTAATTCTGTTACAACACTCCCCGACGTTTCCGCCACGTTTCGTATGTTCTACGTGGTCGGGGTGTGACACCCAACCCCGGGAATCCCATGCCATGGTAAGAGTGTGAACTCACGTTGTTTTGCTCGGTATGCTAAGTATGTGCTCAAAGTAAGTCAATCACGTCCTAAAGTACGCACGTATACATAATCAGTTTGTATTTACGAAGTTGGCACATAAGTATAATCATAGTGGACAACGCATCAAAAATCATTAAGTAGCACATTGCACGTATACATGATCAGGCGTAGCATCTAACAGCAGTTAGTTAACTCAGTTAAGCTTAACAGAATCAAATTACCAAACAGTTTACCCAGTCGGCGAAACACCCCTGTTTCGCCGTGAAACCCTTCGACGAAACACTTCTGTTTCGTCGATTACATTCTTGGCGAAACACCCCTGTTTCGTCGTTAACCCTTGGCGAAACACCCCTGTTTCGCCGTAAGTTCCATTTCGTGCCCCAAAACAGTTTCGTCGTGAATCAGTTACGTGCAGAACCCTAATCGCCGATTCAACAGTTTACAGAAATCATTCAATCATCAATCATCGATCAACCTAATGAGTCTTATATTACCAATCATTAACCTATGCACCACAACCGAACCATCAATGAAACAAGGATCATATCATCATCATCACAAACAAATCCAAACAATCATGAGACAATATCATCAAACATAAACACCACATGTATAAAGAAATCAAAGGACAAGGGAAACCGATTAGACGAGCACGCACTAACCGAGATATCCGGGATGAACACGGGAGGATTCGAGAGAGAAAGATGATGGTGGGAGATAGTTATCGCCTTTTCAAAGTGAAGAGTTCTAGGGTTTCTTGTTTGCTAAAGTGTGAAACAGGAAGTCGGTTCACGTTAATATAAACGAATTACCGTTCTGGGCCCTTAACGGGCTTGGCGAAACTGGGCTTGGCGAAACAGACTTCTGTTTCGTCGAGATGCTTATGGCGAAACAGTCTGTTTCGTCGGGTGCAGTCTGTTTCGTCGAGTCCTTTTTATGTGTTAACATTTTAAGTTTTCAACAGGTTTCATGTTATACAACCAAACACAAAGTCATGCAACCACAATGCGTTCATTATAAAATAACGTGTACAGTTACAAGTTAAACAAGTCAAACAACTACACAGTCAAAGTCAACGTGCACTTAATGCGAATAGTGAAAGTCGGAAACTCGAGTTGTCACATTATCCCCAACTTGAAAGAAATTTCGTCCCGAAATTTAGCATGCGGTTACCGAGGAAGCTAAGTAAGTTGTATCGTTTACTGGTTTTCCTGGGGTGTCACATCATCCCCCCGTTGAGTTGGAATTTCGTCCCGAAATTCGGTAGTAGCTTCAGCCTCAGTAGTAGTTGCATTGTTTTCGAACAACTGGGGATATTTGAGTTCCATTTGGTCTTCTCGTTCCCAGGTATACTCTGGGCCACGACGGGAGTTCCAACGAACTCGAACAAGAGGTATTCTAGTGTTCTTGAGGACCTTAACATCCCGGTCCGTGATTTCAACTGGTTCCTCGACGAAATGCAACCGTTCGTCGATAGTGAGCTCCTTCAAAGGAACTATGTGGGTCTCATCTGACAGACACTTCTTCAGATTCGACACGTGGAAAACGTTGTGAACCGCACTGAGTTCAGCTGGTAAGTTTAGTCTGTAGGCCACTTTGCCTATTTTCTCTATGACTTCGAATGGTCCAACGTATCGTGGATTGAGCTTGCCTGGTTTGCCAAAACGAACAACACCCTTCCAGGGTGAAACCTTGAGTAGCACTCGATCCCCAACCTGGAACTCGAGTAGTTTCCTGTCTTTATCTGCGTATGCTTTCTGACGGTCACGAGCTGCCGCCATGCGTTGTCGTATTTGAGCAATCTTTTCAGTAGTGTCAACTACCATTTCTGGACCTGTGATCTGACTGTCACCCACCTCTGCCCAACAAAGAGGTGATCGGAACTTACGCCCGTACGATGCCTCAAACGGAGCAGCTTTTATGCTGGTGTGGTAGCTGTTGTTGTACGAAAATTCCACCAGTGGCAGATGTTTTTCCCAGCCCTTGCCAAAGTCAATTACGCACGCCCGAAGCATGTCTTCTAGAGTTTGGATAGTGCGCTCAGATTGCCCATCTGTCTGAGGATGATAAGCTGTGCTCATGTCTAATCGAGAGCCAAAAGATTTGTGCATTGCTTGCCACAGTTCTGAAGTAAAACGTGCGTCACGATCAGAGATAATAGAGGTGGGCACCCCGTGCCTCGAGACAACTTCCGTAAGGTATACGTCTGCTAGAGTGGAGAACTTATCTGTTTCCTTGATAGCCAAGAAGTGAGCAGACTTTGTGAGTCGATCCACGATCACCCAAATAGTATCATTTCCGCGCTGAGATCTAGGTAGGCCAGTAACAAAATCCATGGAAATTTGCTCCCATTTCCATTGTGGTATCTCAGGTTGCTGGAGTGGGCCTGATGGTTTCTGATATTCCGCTTTGACTCTCGCACAAGTCAAACACTTGCTACGTAAGTGGCTATGTGAGCTTTCATGCTAGGCCACCAATATGTAGTTCTGAGGTCGTGGTACATCTTATCCGAACCAGGATTTACTGAGTAGCGAGACTTATGAGCTTCTTCCATAACAAGCTCGCGTAAGTTGCCATAGAGTGGGACCCAGATGCGTCCTGTTACATAGTAGGCTCCGTCTGCCTTTTGTTCTAACCTTTGCCTTGAGCCGCGTAGGGCTTCAGCCCTAACGTTTTCTGGTTTCAATGCTTCTACCTGAGCATCTCGTATTTGTGAAGGAAGACTAGACTGAATAGTGAGTTGCAACGCTCGTACACGCCTAGGTGTAGTATCCTTTCGACTGAGGGCGTCGGCCACCACATTGGCTTTGCCCGGATGGTACTTTATAGCACATTCGTAATCGTTCAGTAGTTCGACCCATCTACGTTGTCGCATGTTCAATTCTTTCTGCTTGAATATATGCTCAAGTCTCCTGTGATCGGTGTAGATGGTGCACTTAGTGCCATACAGATAATATCGCCATATCTTGAGTGCAAAAACAACAGCTCCCAGCTCTAGATCATGTGTAGTGTAATTCCGTTCATGAATCTTAAGTTGGCGTGAAGCATAAGCAATGACTTTATCCCGTTGCATCAACACACATCCAAGACCTTGGATGGATGCGTCACAGTAGACTACAAAATCGTCCGTGCCTTCAGGCAATGAGAGAATAGGTGCGCTACAAAGTCTATCCTTTAAGTGCTGAAACGCTGTTTCCTGTGTATTACCCCAACGGTAAGCAACACCTTTCTGTGTCAGTAGTGTAAGCGGCTGTGCAATCTTTGAGAAGTCTTTGATGAACCGTCTGTAATAACCCGCCAAACCCAAGAATTGGCGTATTTCGGTTGGTGTGCGAGGTGCAGGCCAGTTCTTGATCGAAACTACCTTGGATGGATCGACATGAATCCCATCCTTGTTTACCACGTGGCCTAGGAAGTGGACTTCACGAAGCCAGAAGTCGCATTTTGAAAACTTAGCGTATAGCTGTTCCGTTCGTAAGAGTTCCAAAATAAGTCGTAAGTGTTGCTCGTGTTCCTCTCGACTCTTCGAGTAGATCAGGATGTCATCAATGAAAACAATAACAAACTTGTCAAGATAAGGTTTGCAAACCCTGTTCATAAGATCCATGAAAACCGCAGGCGCGTTCGTTAGCCCGAATGGCATGACCAAAAACTCGTAATGGCCGTAGCGAGTTCTGAATGCTGTTTTGGAGACGTCCTCATCCCGGACTCTCAGTTGATGGTAACCTGACCTCAGATCAATCTTCGAGTAATAGCTCGACCCTTGCAACTGGTCGAAT
This sequence comes from Helianthus tuberosus, assembly GCA_030545235.1. NCBI lineage: Eukaryota > Viridiplantae > Streptophyta > Magnoliopsida > Asterales > Asteraceae > Helianthus > Helianthus tuberosus. Next base: position 76,349 of record JARYGA010060986.1, read on the forward strand.
AAGTCGTCGATGCGTGGAAGAGGATAGCGATTCTTCACGGTCACCTTGTTCAGTTCTCGATAGTCTATGCACATACGAAAGGTACCGTCTTTCTTCTTCACAAATAATACTGGAGCTCCCCAGGGCGAAGAGCTAGGACGTATGAAACCCTTTTCCAAGAGTTCTTGCAATTGCTTAGACAGTTCCTCCAGTTCATTTGGAGCTAAGCGATAAGGTGCTCGAGCTATAGGTGCTGCTCCTGGAGCTAGCTCGATCTGAAATTCGACCTGACGATGAGGCGGTAGCCCAGGTAATTCTTCAGGAAACACTTGAGGAAAATCGCGTACTACAGGAATATCCTCAATCTTTTTCTCTTTCTTCGATGTATCAGTAACGAATGCTAAAACAACGGTGTGGCCCTTTCGTAAACACTTCTGAGCCTTCAAGAAGGAGATGATGCCACTCACGACACCACTCTTGTCGCCTTGAACTTCGAGAGGTTCTTTTCCAGTACGGGAAATGCGAATGATCTTCTCCTTGCATAGGATCTCTGCTTGTTGTTGGGATAACCAATCCATACCAATGACGATATCAAAACTACTCAGTGTTATAGGAATGAGATCGATAGAGAAAGTCTGACCAGCGAGGATAAGATTACAACCCTGAACTATATGTGTGGCCTCTAGACTTTTTCCATTAGCTAACTCTACGACATGTTTGGTGTTCAAAAGTGTTGGTGCGCGTTTAAGCATTTTATTAACTTTCAGAGACATATAACTGGTATCCGCACCCGAATCAAATAATACAGTAACATAAAAGTCGTCGAGAAGAAACTTACCCATAACCACATTAGGATCGTTCCTTGCATCACCCTGACCAATCACAAATGCACGACCCCTAGCACCATTGTCATTGTTGTTTCCCCCATCGTTATTCCCATTGCCCGGATTATTGTTGTTGTTATTTTGATTCTGGTTTAACTGGGGGCAGTTCCGCTTGAAGTGACCTTCAGCCCCACACTGAAAGCATGCCTTGTTTCCTTGTTGTTGTTGCTGTGGCGGGTTTCGTGGAGCTGGTGGCTGTTGTTGCTGGTTCTGATTCGCAGGCCTTGAGCTCCTGCAATCTTTAGCTTCATGACCTACCCTTAGACATCTTTGACAGCGGCCTTTACGACACTGACCACTGTGGTGTCTGTTGCATCTGTTACACAGTGGATGAATTCCCCGATATCCACTCTGCCCCTGACCACCAGACGATTGCTGACTCGGACTCTGGTAATCACTAGTCTTGCGCTGCTGCTGTGCTTGAGACTGTACGGTAGCTGAACCCTTGCTGGAATCCCCTTCCCATTTCCGCTTATTGTCACTGGGAGTAGCAGGAGTAACTAGAGTGGTAGCGGTAGTAGTAGCGCTGATACGTTTAGGCAGCCTGTTCTGTTCCACTGCCTGATCGGTGAGGCGATGGGCTAACTTGACGATCTGTTGAATGGTGCCAAGATTCGCTGAGGTTACGTGGCTTTGAATCTCCGGCACTAGACCATTGAGATACAGTTCGATTCGCTTGATGGGAGGGTCTACCATAGTAGGACACAGAATTGCCAACTCATTCGATCTTCTGGTGTACGCTTCGATTTCTGACCCCGTCATTTTCAAGTGGTAAAACTCTACCTCCAGCTTATGAATGTCATCACGGCTACAGTATTCCTCTTTGATCAAATCCTTGAAATTATTCCAGGGTGTGGCGTTAGCAACAGCCAACCCTAATATCTGAACTTTCGCATTCCACCAAGTCAGCGCAATGCCTTCTAGAGTACCAGTGGCGTACTTCACCCTGCGAGCCTCAGGGCATTCACACATTTCAAATACTGACTCATGCTTTTCAAACCAATGGAGAAGTCCAACCGCTCCTTCCGTGCCACTAAAAGTAGTAGGACGACAGTCCATGAAAGTTTTGAAGGTGCAAACAGGTGGCTGAGCGTGCTGACCTGTTGTGTATAAGAATCCAGGACAAGATTAAACACAAGAGTTGGTTTAGGAGGGTAGGATCTAAAGATCCTAGTGTGAGTTTACAACTGCAGGGTATACCTCCTGCTTGTGCGGCTGCAAGTGCCGCAGCAACTCGCTCGTTAATGAGAGCCGTCAGTTGGGCTTGTGTCATGTTGATACATCCAGACATGATCTTCATAGCAAAGATAACATAAGTGAGAGTGGTTCGTGAATAGTGCGATGACAGAAGAAAGTGAGCACACAAGTATTCTCAAGCAATAGTGTTACGTTAATCTAAGCATACCCTGAGCAAAAATTCTATGCAATTCTATCAAGTAGGCAATAAAACATATACCATATTACCTAGGATGTTGAGTCTTGCACGTGGAGCGAGGCGTCGTTGTGGATCGTTGAGCACTGTTCTGGTTATAGTCTGGTTTTAATAAAAACGTTTTCCCCTTATTAAAACCAAGTTCTCTATAACCAATGGCTCTGATACCAATCTGTCACACCCCCAAAATCCACACGCGGAGTACCACTGCTTGGAGGCGTGACATGACCAGGATCAAGCCACCAATCATATTGAACATATAAGTAATCAGTAAAGTAAACATAATCCATCACAATACAATTGGTGCTAAAACAAAAGCGTAGCATATGTAGCGGAAGCATAGTTATAAACATCCAACACAAGTGTTTAGTTTAAAGAGTCATAAAGTTTTTATCAAAACATCCACAATCCGTGCCCACAACGACCGCGCCTCCCGTGCAAGCTCCAGGAATACCTATGGTCCTGCAAGGCATGTAACAGAGAGTCAACAACTAGTTGAGCGAGTTCACAGTTAATAGTTCAGTTATAGGGTTTGTATCGTAAATCGTAAGTTCGTTTGGTATTCATGTATCGTATGTAATGGTATCGCGGCCCTCTAGGCATGTTTGCGAAGTTTAGTGGGGGTTTCCCATGTGTTCTAGACTAGTTACATTTGTATCGCGGCCCTCCAGGCATGTTTGCGAAGTTTAGTAATTGTATCGCGGCCAACCCAGGCATGTTTGCGAAGAGTAGTGGGGGCTTCCCATGTATTACTAGTCTAGCTGTATCTATAGGTGTCCTTCCCAACCCGAGGACAGTGGTACGTATTCTAGTAGCGAAGTAAGTACATGTAATCATTCAATCCCATTCCCAACCCCGGGAATCCCATGCCTTGGTAAGAGTGTGAACTCACCTTGTTTTGCTCGGTATGCTAAGTATGTGCTCAAAGTAAGTCAATCACGTCCTAAAGTACGCACGTATACATAATCAGTTTGTATTTACGAAGTTGGCACATAAGTATAATCATAGTGGACAACGCATCAAAAATCATTAAGTAGCACATTGCACGTATACATGATCAGGCGTAGCATCTAACAGCAGTTAGTTAACTCAGTTAAGCTTAACAGAATCAAATTACCAAACAGTTTACCCAGTCGGCGAAACACCCCTGTTTCGCCGTGAAACCCTTCGACGAAACACTTCTGTTTCGTCGATTACATTCTTGGCGAAACACCCCTGTTTCGTCGTTAACCCTTGGCGAAACACCCCTGTTTCGCCGTAAGTTCCATTTCGTGCCCCAAAACAGTTTCGTCGTGAATCAGTTACGTGCAGAACCCTAATCGCCGATTCAACAGTTTACAGAAATCATTCAATCATCAATCATCGATCAACCTAATGAGTCTTATATTACCAATCATTAACCTATGCACCACAACCGAACCATCAATGAAACAAGGATCATATCATCATCATCACAAACAAATCCAAACAATCATGAGACAATATCATCAAACATAAACACCACATGTATAAAGAAATCAAAGGACAAGGGAAACCGATTAGACGAGCACGCACTAACCGAGATATCCGGGATGAACACGGGAGGATTCGAGAGAGAAAGATGATGGTGGGAGATAGTTATCGCCTTTTCAAAGTGAAGAGTTCTAGGGTTTCTTGTTTGCTAAAGTGTGAAACAGGAAGTCGGTTCACGTTAATATAAACGAATTACCGTTCTGGGCCCTTAATGGGCTTGGCGAAACAGACTTCTGTTTCGTCGAGATGCTTATGGCGAAACAGTCTGTTTCGTCGGGTCCAGTCTGTTTCGTCGAGTCCTTTTTATGTGTTAACAGTTTAAGTTTTCAACAAGTTTCATGTTATACAACCAAACATAAAGTCATGCAACCACAATGCGTTCATTTTAAAATAACGTGTACAGTTACAAGTTAAACAGGTCAAACAACTACACAGTCAAAGTCAACGTGCACTTAATGCGAATAGTGAAAGTCGGAAACTCGAGTTGTCACATATGCCATGAACTGGGAAGAATTTAAGAGTCTTGTAGAAAGAAAATTCTGTCCCGAGTTTGAAAAAGATCATATGGCAAATAAGTTCCTAAACCATCGGATGGTTAATGTGGACTGTCGAGGATATACTTCGACATTCTTTGAATATGCTAGGGTGGTACCAACACTGGCTTCGCCAGAACCGGTACTCATTTCTCGTTACATTTGGGGATTAATTAGTGAAATCCGCAATATCGTTAAAGCTGCGAGACCTCGCACTATTGACGATGCAGTGGAATTAGCCAACACCCTAACTGATGAACTAGTACGCACAAGAGATGAAAATAGGAAAAAGGAACTGGCTCAGAAAATTACCCAAGGATTTTGGGTGGGTAATAATAGCAACTTCAAGAAAAGAGGAACGGGACAATCCTCAATTCCGCCTTTCTGCAGAAATTGTAGAAGGAAGCATTTTGGAAGATGCAGTGTAACCTGCAACTTTTGTAAAGTTGTAGGACATAGTGAAGAAAACTGCAGGAAGAAATCCACAATTTGTTATAATTGTGGAGAAACTGGACATTTCAGGCCAGATTGTCCGAAACTAGTCAAACCAGCTGATAACAACAAAGCCAAAGCTGCAGAAGGAACTACCAAGAAGATTGTCAGAGCATTCCAGCTAACTACTCAAGAAGCAGAACTCATTCCAGATGTAATAGCTGGTACGTTCTTAGTTCACAACATTTACGCAAAAGTATTATTTGACTCTGGTGCAAACCAAAGTTTTATCAATACTTCATTCTGCCAAGCTCTTAACTTACCTTTAACCAAACTTAGGCAGATCTTTACAGTCGAAACGACAGACGAGAATTCTGTTAGCATAGATAAAGTTTTGAAAAAGGAAAATATAGAACTCTCAGGTCATAAATTCTTTGCAAACCTATTACCTATGAAATTAGCCGAATTTGATGTTGTGTTAGGAATGGATTGGTTAGTAGCCAACCATGCTCGAATTCTTTGTGATAAGAATTCTATAGAAATTCAGGCACCCACAGGAGAAATAATTATGATTACAGGAGATAAACCACGTAAGCGCATCAAGTTCATATCAGTAATGAAAGTTGCTAGTTATGAACGAAAGCAAGGAATAGTATATATGATTTCGGTAATCATTAATACTAAGAACAAAGAACTTAAGGAAATCCCTGTAGTCTCAGAATACCCAGATGTATTTCCGGAAGAACTTCCGGGACTACCATCTGATAGGGAAGTGGAATTTAGGATTCATCTAATTCCTGGAACTACACCGATAGCTAAGGCACCTTATCGGTTAGCACCCACAGAAATGTTAGAACTGAAAAAGAAATTAGATGAATTACTAAGTAAAAGTTTCATACAACCCAGTTCATCCCCGTGGGGAGCTCCAGTATTGTTTGTTAAGAAGAAGGATGGTTCGATGAGAATGTGTATTGATTATAGAGAATTGAATAAGGTTACAATTAAGAATCGATACCCATTACCTAGGATTGATGATTTATTCGATCAACTTCAAGGGGCTAGATATTTTTCTAAGATCGACTTACGTTCTGGATATCATCAATTGAAGGTACAAGAAGAAGACATACCTAAAACTGCTTTCAGAACTAGGTATGGTCATTACGAGTTTACAGTCATGCCATTCGGGTTAACGAATGCACCTGCAGCATTCATGGACATGATGAATAGAATTTGTAAACCGTATTTGGATAAATTTGTAATTGTTTTTATAGACGATATACTTATTTATTCCAAAAGTCAGACAGAACATTGTGAACACTTGCATGCACTCTTAACTTTGTTAAGAAAAGAAAAGCTGTACGTCAAATTCTCGAAGTGTGAATTTTGGCTAAAGGAAGTGCAATTCTTAGGACATATGGTGAATCATGAAGGTATTCATGTAGATCCTGCAAAGATAGAGGCAATTACCAATTGGAAGGTTCCACAAACTGCAATGGAAATTAGAAGTTTTATAGGTCTAGCTGGATACTATAGACGGTTTATTAAGGATTTTTCCAAGATAGCTGTACCATTAACTAAGCTAACCTGTAAAGCCATTAAGTTTGAATGGGGACCTAAACAAGAAGAAGCCTTTAGGATCTTGAAACAGAAATTAACCAATGCTCCAATCTTAGCTTTACCAGAAGTGACTGAAGATTTTGAAGTTTACTGTGATGCTTCAAAACTAGGATTAAGATGTGTGCTAATGCAACGCAAGAAAGTAATTGCGTATGCTTCAAGACAGTTGAAAAAGCACGAGGAAAATTATACAACTCATGATTTAGAATTAGGAGCTGTAATTTTTGCCCTTAAGATTTGGAGACATTATCTGTACGGAAGTAAATTTAATGTCTATACAGATCATAAAAGTTTAAGATATATATTCGGGCAAAAAGAGTTAAATATGAGGCAAAGAAGATGGATGGAAATCCTAAGTGACTACGACTGTGATATTCAATATCACGAGGGGAAGGCAAATGTAGTTGCAGATGCCTTAAGTCGTAAGTATCATGAAAAACAACGACGAGTTCGTGCTCTCAGGTTAAATCTACAATTAGATTTACTGGAACAAATAAAGAATGTTCAGGAAACAGCAATCAAAGAAGATGCTGAATGAATGAAGGGAAGAATAAAAGAATTAGAACAAGGAGCAGATGGAATTTGGAAATTCCATAAAAGCAGAATTTGGGTACCGAAGCAGGGAGAATTAAGAAATAAGATTTTAGAAGAAGCTCATAAATCTAGGTATACCATACATCCTGGAAACAATAAAATGTACCAAGATTTAAGAAAGAATTTCTGGTGGATAGGTATGAAGAAGGATATAGCTAGATATGTTTCTAAGTGTCTTACTTGTTCACAAGTTAAGGCAGAACATCAGAAACCATCAGGTCTACTACAACAATTAGAAATGCCAGTATGGAAATGGGAACTCATAACAATGGATTTTGTTACTAAGTTGCCCAAAACCAGAAAAGGTAATGATGCGATTTGGGTAATTGTGGATCGATTAACCAAATCTGCTCACTTTCTACCTATGAAAGAAACCTTTAGCATGGAAAGATTGGAAAAGTTGTATGTAGATGAAGTTGTATCCCTACATGGAGTTCCACTCTCCATTGTTTCGGATAGGGATAGTCGTTTCACTTCTCATTTCTGGACAAGTTTCCAGAAAGCAATGGGAACTCGACTAAACCTAAGTACGGCATATCATCCTCAAACGGACGGACAAAGTGAAAGAACAATCCAAACTCTAGAAGATATGTTCAGAGCATGTGTAATAGATTTTGGTGGAAATTGGGATGATCACTTACCATTAATTGAATTCTCCTATAATAATAGTTATCATTCAAGTATTGAAACTGCCCCATTTGAAGCATTGTATGGAAGAAAATGCAGAACTCCAGTATGTTGGGCAGAAATAGGAGAAAGTCAATTGTCAGGTCCTGAAATAGTGCAAGAGACGACTGACAAGATTATTCAAATCAAAGAAAAACTGAAGATGGCTCGAGATCGCCAGAAGAGTTATGCAGACAATAGATGCAAGCCGTTAGAATTCCAAGTTGGAGACAAAGTATTGTTGAAAGTTTCTCCTTGGAAAGGAGTTGTTAGATTCGGTAAGAAAGGAAAGCTAAGTCCAAGGTACGTAGGACCATTTCCAGTAATCCAACGTATAGGACCAGTTGCTTATCGTTTACAACTACCAGAAGAATTAGCTGGAGTACATGATATATTTCATGTATCCAATCTCAAGAAATGTTTAGCAGACGAATCTCTGGTAGTACCTCTTCAAGATATAGAGGTAAACGAAAAGCTAAAATTTGTTGAGAAACCTCTTCAGATAGAAGATAGAAAAGTGAAATTTCTTAAACATAAGCGACTAGTTCTGGTTAAAATCAAGTGGGATTCAAAGAGAGGAGCTGAATACACTTGGGAGCTGGAATCAGAAATAAAGCGAAAGTATCCACACTTATTCCAGTAAATCTCGAGGACGAGATTTTTATTAAGGTCGGGAGAATGTAACAACTCTCATTAAAAGTTATATTTATTTAATTAAATTGACCAATAGGAAACCCTAATTGAGAAACCCAAGTGATTTTGCATAATCCCTAAATTTTTTTCAGAATAGTTGGAATTAGAATCAGGG
>JARYGA010060987.1:0-44611 GCA_030545235.1 Helianthus tuberosus
CTCCATATCTTAAGTGCGAAAATAACAGCTCCCAGCTCTAGATCGTGTGTAGTGTAGTTCCTTTCATGAACTTTAAGTTGGCGTGAGGCGTAGGCTATGACCTTGTCACGTTGCATCAATACACATCCAAGACCCTGAATGGATGCGTCGCAATAGACCACAAAATCGTCTGTGCCCTCTTGCAATGAGAGAATAGGTGCGCTACAGAGCCTATCTTTTAGGTGTTGAAATGCAGATTCCTGTGTATTACCCCAACGGTAGATAACGCCTTTCTGAGTTAGTGAGGTGAGGGGTTGTGCAATCTTGGAGAAGTCTTTGATGAACCTTCTATAATAGCCCGCCAAACCCAAGAATTGGCGGATTTCTATTGGTGTACGGGGTGCAGGCCAGTTCTTGATCGAGTCTACCTTGGATGGATCAACATGAATCCCATCCTTGTTTACCACATGGCCTAGAAAGTGGACTTCACGAAGCCAGAAGTCACATTTTGAGAACTTGGCGTACAGTTGTTCTGCTCGAAGGAGTTCGAAAATGAGTCGTAAATGCTGCTCGTGTTCCTCCCGACTCTTAGAGTAGATCAGAATGTCGTCGATGAATACAATCACAAACTTATCCAAGTAAGGCTTGCACACCCTGTTCATAAGATCCATGAAGACTGCAGGCACGTTTGTTAATCCGAATGGCATGACCAGAAACTCGTAATGGCCGTAGCGTGTTCTGAATGCTGTTTTGGAGACGTCCTCGTCCCGGACTCTCAGTTGATGGTAGCCTGACCTCAGATCAATCTTTGAATAGTAGCTCGACCCTTGCAGCTAGTCGAACAAATCGTCAATGCGTGGAAGAGGATAGCGATTCTTTACGGTCACCTTGTTTAGTTTGCGGTAATCTATGCACATACGGAAGGTACTGTCTTTCTTCTTCACAAATAATACTTGAGCTCCCCAGGGCGAAGAGCTAGGACGAATGAAACCCTTTTCCAAGAGTTCCTGCAATTGCTTAGACAGTTCTTCCAGTTCGGTTGGAGCTAAGCGATAAGGTGCTCGAGCTATGGGTGCTGCTCCAGGAGCTAGCTCGATCTGAAATTCGACCTGGCGATGAGGCGGTAGCCCAGGTAAATCTTCAGGAAACACTTAAGGAAAGTCGCGTACTACTGGAATATCCTCTATTCTCTTCTCTCTTGTTGATGCGTCAGTAACAAGTGCTAAGATAGCGGTGTGACCCTTTCGCAAACACTTCTGGGCCTTAAGGAAGGAGATGATGCCCACTACAACACCACTCTTGTCGCCTTGAATTTCGAGAGGTTCTTTGCCAGAACGGGGAATACGAACAATCTTCTCTTTGCAAAGAATCTCTGCTTGATGTTGGGATAACCAATCCATCCCAATGACGATGTCAAAACTACCCAGAACTATAGGAATGAGATCGATAGAGAAAGTCTGACCAGCTAAAACGAGATTACAACCCTTGACTATGTGTGTGGCCTCTAAACTTTTACCATTTGCTACCTCTACGACATGTTTGGTGTTTAAGGGAGTTGGTGTACGTTTGAGCATTTGACTAACTTTTAGAGACACATAACTGGTATCGGCACCCGAATCAAATAAAACAGTAACATAAAAGTCGTCGAGAAGGAACTTACCCATCACCACGTTAGGATCATTCCTTGCATCACCCTGACCCAGCACGAACACTCTGCCCCTGGCACCGTTGCCGTCATTATTACCCCCGTTGTTATTCCCGTTGCCCTGATTATTGTTGTTGTTGTTCTGATTCTGGTTTAACTGAGGGCAGTTTCGCTTGAAGTGGCCTTCAGCACTACACTGAAAGCATCCTCTGTTTCCTCGTTGTTGCTGCTGCTGGTTCTGTGGAGCGGGTGGTTGTTGTTGATGGTTCTGATTCGCAGGTCGTGAACTCCTGCAATCCTTAGCTTCATGACCCATCTTGAGACACCTCTAACAACGACCCTTGTTGCACTGACCACTGTGGTGTCTGTTGCATCTATTGCACTTTGGGTGATTTCCTCGATATCCACCCTGCCCTTGACTACCAGAAGATTGCTGACCAGGGCTCTGATAGTCATCAATCTTTCGCTGCTGTGCCTGGGACTGAACTGAAGTCGAACCCTTGCTGGAGGTTCCATCCCACTTTCGTTTGTTGTCACTGGGAGTAGCAGAAGTAGTAATAGTAGTAGCACTGATACGCTTAGGCAGCCTGTTCTGTTCCACTGTCTGGTCTGTGAGACGATGAGCAAGACGAGTAACATCCTGGATGGTAGCAAGGTTAGCTAAAGTCACATGGCTTTGAATTTCTAGTACAAGACCCCTGAGATACAGCTCGATAGGCTTGATGGGAGGATCCACCATAGTTGGACACAAGATGGCCAGCTCGTTTGACCTTTTCGTATACGCCTCTATCTCCGACCCTGTCATCTTCAGGTTAAAGAACTCCACTTCCAACTTGTGGATGTCATCACCACTACAGTATTCCCGCTTGATCAGTTCCTTAAAGTCGTTCCATGGGGTGGCATTGGCAGCTACCAGCCCCAACATTTGCACTTGTGCGTTCCACCAAGTCAACGCAACACCTTTGAAAGTACCAATGGCATACTTCACCCTATGAGCCTCAGGGCATTCACACATTTCGAAGACTGACTCGAGCTTCTCAAACCAGTGGAGGAGTCCAACTTCCCCTTCAGTGCCACTGAAAGTACCAGGACGACAGTCTATGAAAGTTTTGAACGTGCACGCAGGCGGCTGAGCATGCTGGCCTGTTGTGTAAACAAGAATAGGACAAAGTTAAACACAAGAGTTGGTTTAGGAGTGTAGGATCTAAGGATCCTAGAGTGAGTTGCGACTGCAGGATATACCTCCTGCTTGGGCGGCTGTAAGTGCCGCAGCAACTTGTTGGTTAATCAGATCCGTCAACTGGGCTTGAGTCATGTTAACGCGTCCAGCCATGATCTTCATATCAAAGGAAACATGAGTGAGAGGGGTTCGCGAAAGTGCGATGACAGAAGAGAGTAAGCACACATATGTTTCAATCAACAGTTGTTACGTTTATCTAAGCATACCATGAGCAAAGTTCTATGTATCTAGCAAGTAGGCAATGTAAACATAAATCATATCACCTAGAATGTCGAGTCTTGCACATGGAGCGAAGCGTCGTTGTGGATCGTTGAGCACTGTTCAGGTTATAGTCTGGTTTTAACAAAAACTTTTTCCCTTATTAAAACCAAGTTCACTATAACCAATGGCTCTGATACCAATCTGTCACACCCCCAAAATCCACCCGCGGAGTATCACCGCTTGGAGGCGTGACTGACCAGGATCAAGCCACCAATCATATTGAACATAACAAGTAATAAGTAAAATTCAACCACACAATATGAAAGGTGTTTCAAATCAAAACGTAGTTAAGTGTTTAGCGGAAGCATAATTGTAAAACCCAATGTAAGTATTAAGTACGAAATAAAGAAATGTTTTTAGCATGGCACACACTGCCATGTCCCACAACGACTGCGCCTCCCTATGCAAGCTCCATGAGTACCTAACGACCTGCAAGGCATGTAACAATGAGTCAACAACAAAGTTGAGTGAGTTCACAGTTGGTTGTTTAGTTGTAGCATTCGTTTCGTAAATCATATGTTCGTTTTGTAAACCATGTATCGTATTAATTCGTATCGCGGTATCCCAGACATGTTTGCGAAGATTAGTGGGGGCTTCCCATATGTTACTAGACCACACGTATCGACTGCTACGAAAATGTAAGAGGTACCCTAAGTCAATATCTATCAGCATTGACCCTTTGCCCATAGTCCATTAGTACACGCCCGTTCGGACGACATGGTGTGAGGTTTGTTAAACCTAATAGTGCTATCTACTAATGACCTGCTCGCCATAGGCCTCGGCGATTAAGTCGATAAATGAGGGACTTCAAATGATAGAGTGATGGTCTTATGGTCGTACGTATCCTGTTGTATGGGGAATACGCAAGTTTGTAGTTACTGTTCTGTTCTTTAACCCATTCCTAACCCTTGGGAATCCCATGCCTTGGATATAGTGTGAACTCACCTTGGTTTGCTCGGTATGCTAAACTATGTGCTCACAAGAAATCAGTCAAGTCCTAAAGTTAAGCACGTATACAACAATCAATACATGTCGGTAAAGTTTCACATGCAATCCAGGTCACTAAGTGTGCTGGATGGTTAACATCACAAAACACGTAAACAGTTAATCAAGTTCACATAATTCACGCTTCACCTAGTAGATTTCCCAGACTACTCTAACAAGATTATTCATTAACAGTCATGGTAAACTTAACAGTGTTAACAGCGTTAATCAGAATTAACAGAGTTAACATATGTAGCAAGGTTAACACACTTAACCTGGTTAACATAACTCAGTTAGCATACTTTACATATTTGACATGTTTAACAGTGTTAACAACTTAACAGAGTGATAATCTAACTAAGTTTACTGAACTAACTGAGTTACAGACTTAACATGGTTAATAACTTAACAGAGTTTGCATGCTTAACTTAACAGAGAACACATGATGAATCACATATATTACGAAATCATTCGGGCGAAATCATGATGGACTACTCCACTTATAGTCTACCCGATTGGACCACAAGTTAATGGGTCGGTTACTTTTAAATCTTGGCACTTAAATCAATTAATGTTAACCTCATTAGACCGCCAAACTATTGTTGTGTTACACATGATTGGACCGAATAAACACATGGACTCACATGGCATGGATCATACAATCATTGATTAAATCACATAATGGCCGACCACTACAAATCTAGTCTCAATCCTATTGGGCCGAAATTAACAATGAGGTCACATGGAAGCAGAATATTATGGCACATTCCATGAAACTTGGTTTCAATTGGACCCAACACTGTATTCAATAATATAGCAGTTTATTATCCTCCACATTAACAAACAGTAGCACACGAATTTATCATACCATGCAACCCTAGCCAATAGTTAACAAGAACACAGCACATAATAACAAACCGATTACCAACCCTAGTGCACCCATGATTTCTTACCATATATTCATGTAAGTAACCAAGATTCCTATTACCAAGAACGTAATTATAACACACAACCCATATATATATATATAATCAGTACAATAAACACATAACCAATACCATCTAACCACTCACTATCCCACAAACATGAAATTTACTAAGTGAGAACTACTAACCGGAAATCCGATTGCTCAAGGTGTAAACTCGAACAGGGGAGGGGTTCTCCAGTTGCCGTCCGAAATCAATAAGAGGGTGTAGGGTTTGTTTGTTATATGATTCCTAGTTACGTGCCCATAAATAACAAAACTTGGGGGGGTTGTCATTGACTGACCGAACTAGGCCTAAGCCCACACACCAAAAGATAACACAGATTGTTGGGCTCTAATCAAATTAGAAGGAGTGGTAAGTTGTGCGCATAAAACTCAGACCAATAGTCGGCCCCAAAGTAAAACCTGTTTGGGCTCGGCCAAGCCCAACCGTGAATAGGTAGCCCATATCAGGTTCGGGTATGCGTATATGGGCTCGTATTAGCCTCTGTGTGTGTATATGTGAAGATGCGGCCCAAATAGAAACTAAGGTCCAAACATACGAATACGAACAATGATTCTCGTTTACGTTAAGGTTGAACAATAACAAATAGCAAGCATTCACTGTAACGTGTGGTAAAACGTAGTGCAATAGGAATAATACCAGATTAGAAGTTACGAGGTTAGACGACACTAACCTTGAAAGTTCGGGTTGTCACATTATCCCCAACTTGAAAGAAATTTCGTCCCGAAATTTAGCACGAGGTTACTGAGGAAGCTAGCTGTGTTGTGCTGTTTCATGGTTTTCCTGGGGTGTCACATATATGACCCATTTTTCGGTGCCACAATTGTGATTCTTTCTCTGTTGCTCTTGACATAAAACAGTGAGCCTGCCCCGTGGTTATAGTTGCTACACTCATATCCAACACGTACAGATCATTGACTCTTGGTGCTCTCATGATAATCCATTCTTCGGGAACAACAAATCATGGTTTCAAGATCAAACATTTTTTGTCTGTGAAGTGCGTTGTATACATCCTATCACAGATCTGAGATATGCTCAGAAGATTGTTTTCAAGCTCAGCAATTTAATTAACTCTTTCAAACGTGACAATGCCATTCGATAAAGTTCCTTCTCTAACTATTCTACCTCCTTGATTTCCTGCGAATCCCACATAACCTCCATTAAAACCACGAACATCGTACAGTAGGGTTTTCTTCCCCGTCATGTGCCGAGAAGCTCCACTATCCATAATCCATCGTGAAACGGATCTTGGAAGCTCCTGCATATTTCAAAACCATTTAGTGAGATTTTGATGCCACCCAAGCCTCTTTTGACTCGGGTAACTTGACATTAATGTGAGTTGTTGCAGTATAAAGTGGCGGAAAGTTTTTGTCATTCATTTTCAAGCTTTCTTCTGATCCACCCTCAACCTTTTTGTATAAGAAAAACTCATCTTTCTTAGGTTGATTGGTTGGTTGATCTTTCTTTTGAACATTCTTCTTCTCTGGTAGAGTATAAGATTGTTTCTCCAATTGTTCATAATAATCCAAAGGAACATCCATCTTTACCGGAGAGGTAGAAGATGATTGTTTTTCTGACTCTGAAACCTTTGGTTTAGATGAACTTTCTTTCTTTTCAACAGTTTTTGGCTTCCATGTTTGTTGAGATAACGCAACCAGTTTGTAAAATTTGTCATTTTTAGTTTCCAACTTCTTAACAGGTTCAGTTTTGACATTGATTTTCTCATTTTTCAAAATCTTTTTCTCAACAATCATTGGAGCTTTTCCTTTTACATCAACCTTCTTTTTCAAACTCTTACCAACTTCAGTCTTAGGCTTCAAGTTGGTACACTTTCGTGCAATATGTCCAACTTGATTGCATTTGAAGCATGTTCAGGTGTCAACTATCCGATTTGTACCTTCAGACTGAGGCTGTGAGGCCTTCTTCTCAAAGAACTCTTTGTTTGATTTTGAAAAAAAATTAGATTCTTCATCAGAAAGTGAACTTGAACTGTTCACAAACACCTTTTTCTCAACAAACCTTCTGTTTTGAACATTTTTCCTTTGATAATTTTTACCACCCTGATAACCACCCGACCATCTGTTTTGATTGTAAAAACGCAGTGGAACAACTGGTTTCTTGTAGTAAGCTTTATCTTTTTCAAAATTCATTTGCCTCTTTGTCTGATTTAAACCTTCTACTTCAGACAAATCAATCTCAATCAATTTGAATACATTTTTTAATTTGTTCACATTCACATTCTCCAGTGGAAACTCAGAATCCGAATACAACTTATCCGATCCTGCCATCTTGTACATCACAAGATGTGGTTCTTCACTTAAGTTGTTTTTGGATTTTGATTTTGAAATGTATTTATCCAGAAAGCATTCATCTTCCTCAGTAGTGTCACTTTCAGATTTTAAAACATCTCCAGCCATACTTTTAACAATTTCAGATTGGACACTATTTTCATCAGATAATGAAGTGAATGTAACATCAATTGACTCTGGAAGTTTCACTTCATGAACATCTTCATCATTAACCAACCCGGATTTCTTCTTTGAGAAATTGTTTAGAATTGGTGGTGGAACCTGATGATACCCCTCCCCAG
Source organism: Helianthus tuberosus (assembly GCA_030545235.1). Lineage (NCBI taxonomy): Eukaryota > Viridiplantae > Streptophyta > Magnoliopsida > Asterales > Asteraceae > Helianthus > Helianthus tuberosus. Next base: position 7,689 of record JARYGA010060987.1, read on the forward strand.
TTCCATCAGCATATACATCTTCGCCTGCTTTGTTTTTCCCGATGGGTTTGGGAACAATGTGTTGTAAAACAAAGCTTGCAGAGTTGTAACTGTTTAATTTCAACTGGATGCGTTCATTTTCAATTTTGGCTTCTTGAAATTGAAGCTTCAACTTAGCAATTTCATCCAGTTGCTGATTGATTAACTCTTCTTTCACTCTAAGAACACCGGTCAGTTGAAGATTTTCCTTGTCTGTCTTACCATTTCGTTCATCACAATCTTTAACCATTCGTTTTAGCTTCTCAAAATTTTCTGAGATTTGACGTTTTTCAAGAATCAATTTTTCATTTTCTGTCCTAATTCTTCCTAAGTCATTTTTATCGTTCTTGATTTTCTCAGTTAATTCTTTTAATTTGTCGTTCGAAGCTTTCAAAAGTTTATCACGGTTTAAGATCTGATCTTCAACACTTCTGACTCTACTAGTCAGCTCTTCAACATTCTTACCACTGAGGTAGGCATGTGTACTACAAACTTTGCACTCTTTCATGCAATTTTTGCAGTTGTTCTCAGATTTAGCATTCTTACCTGACACATGTGTATCATTTGAACTGACCTTATCTTTGGACTCAGTTCCAGAACCAGAAACTACCTCTAGTTCTTTTGCAGCTAGAACCTTGTCAGCCATCTTCTTTAAGTTTTCAGCGGTGAGTTCTTATGACGTATCAATAACTCCGTCATCAATCTTCTTTGGCTTCGGTTCTTTTGCTATCTCTTTTTCCTTTTCTTTCTCAACGGCTTCTCCTCCTCCCCACCATTCTCTCTGTCTGGCTTCCTCTTCATCAGCAATTTGTTTGGTGAGAACTTCAAGATCAACAGTATCTGGATCCACAGCTATGTTACCATTAGGATCAAGATAACATTCTCTATCAGGATCCCATCGCCTTGCCTTCTTCGCTTCCATCCAGGTACGATAGATTTTGGCTTTCATGAATCGAGCTGTATCCTTCCTATTCACATACTTCACTTCTTCAGTTCTCTTATCCTTAAATGGAACAATCTTTGCTGCTGTGAAGGCATAACCAACTGCGTCTTCCTCAGGCAAAACATCACTCCAATCATAACCTTCATCGTCATGAAAAACTGCAAGTGCCCTGGATTTCTCTTTGGGTGCCTCCTCTATCTGCTTCATCCAAGGAGGTTCTGATTTATTCTGATGATAAATCGCCCTTTTGTAATAATCCTCTCGAAAAGGATTTGCAGTATCATCAGCATAAGCATTTCTGCACTCACTCTTAAAATGACGTTTCTGTTTACACTTGAAACACGTCACTTTTGACTTGTCAAAGCCTAACTTGGTAGAAGGTCCACCAATAGACTGTCTTCCTGTAATCTCCATGAAACGCTGCGCTCTTCTCACTGCACTGGCCATACACCACCTTATATCAATCAATTCCATCTCCTCAGGATCGATCTGATTGTAGTCCTCTTTTGTTAGGTTGGTGTTGCCTATCTTGCCTGCCACGAGACTTTCGTACGATTCTAACACAGACGCTAAGAACACCATCTGTTGTTTAGCAGACTCTTCACTGAAATTCTGACCATTCTTCAGATCAACAGCAATGTTGCATTGAAAGAGATTCTTTGATGCAGATTGATTTGAAGTATTTGGCGAAGAACCACCATGGTAGCCACTGCTAGGAGTTTCTTGATTCTTTGTATTTGAACTTTCAGCTGAAAAGGCTGTCTTTGGAGATGCAGTCTTTGGGATCACATTGCCTCTGTAATACAACTCCACATTCTTCTGATAAGATGTGTTATTGACTTTGCTGGATTTCTTGATCTCCAATTCATGGCTTTCCAGTCTTTCTATAAGCAGATCAACCTTCAAATCAGCAGGCTTTATCGTATTCTTCAGCATCAATGCAAAATACTGCCAGTCTTGCTCATTCAGTAGAGCATCAAACAATTTGTCTACCAGCTCCTCTTGACTGTAAATGATGTCATGTCTAGCAAGCTCCATCTTCAGATGCCCAAATCTTTCGATCATCTTGGAAACAGATTCGTTCTTTAAACGTCCAAACAAATCAAACTCTTTTCATAACAGTTTCTTTTTGTTCTTCACTATTTCAGCACTACCAATACATTTTATTTTTAATTTTTCCCAAAGGTCTCTCGAATCTTTGTATTCGATCAGTGCGATAATGTCATCTCGAACAGATTGGTGAAGTAAAGCAATACACTTCTGTTCAGCAACGTATTTTTCAATCTGATTTTCCTCTAAGTTCTCATAATCATCTCTTCCCATATCAAAACCATTTTTCAAACTTCTCCAACTGGGATACGCAAACGCTTTAAGCCATTCTTCGAATCTTGTAGCCCACCGGTTGTAATCTTCAATAGCCATCAACTTGGGCGGCTTATTGTAAGTTCCGTATGCACTGTCTACACTCATTGCATCCTGAAGAATTTTCTTCGCACTCGGTGTTGGTGTAGTTTCATTCGTGTTGCTTGAAGTGCCATCTCTCGAACCATCGGTAAATCCAAACACATCACAGAAAGGATTCATGAAATCATCCATCTTTCACGTATCTGAAACAATCAACAAACACTTAGACAAATTTTTGAAATTTTGAAAACAACAATTTCAAGCGGAATCAGTTGAAGCGAAATAGCTTCAAGCGAAATCAGATTTTAAGCTAGATTGCTTTTCAAGCGGAATAAAACTATTCAAGCGAAATCAGGTTTTGAAGCGAAATCACTTATTTCGCTTAAACTTTCAAGCGGAAACTAATTTCAAGCGAAATAAACAACCGTTTCAAGCGAAATTAAACCAAATATGTAATTCCGCTTGGAATTACACTGATACTTTCAAGCGGAATAACTATGACGTCAGCATGTTCGAACAGAATTTCAAGCGAAATTATCCAATTTTATCAGATTTTGTTCGAATTTAGGTCCAATACTTTCAAGGATTAGTTAACACTATGTTTCGCTTGATATGTGTAAGTTTTAAGCCATTTCAACCGTTAAATTTCGTTCAAATCAGAAAAGAAGGAGTAGAAGTGTGAGAATCCGATGAAATCAAGCTGAATTGGTATGAACTCCTCGTCCTGAGCTCTGATACCACTTGTTGAATCGTCGTGTAACCCTAAATAGTCAGTATGAGTAGTTCATCATCAAGTACAAAGGCTGAATCAATGTAAAAGATGTCAACAGAGCTTGTTCCTTTCTAATCTTTATCTATTACTGATTTTCTGAGCTTTTACAAGTTCAAATGACAAACGGACAGCACCTCGGCTCAGAACATATGGTCTAATCCCGCTTCAAATGACACCGGCACACACCTATATATAGAGATGAGATTCCGCTTGAACATGTCACAAGTCGTTTCAAGCGGAATTACATATGTTGATTTCGCTTGAAACTGCCATAGTCCATTTCAAGCGGAATCACCCACTTTAACATATAAAATCCTAATTTCTAACCCTGTTGTGTGCTCGTTTATCCTATCTAGACATAAGACTCGATTAAGACGAAGTTAACAGACACTAGATGCACCAACAGTTTGTATTATAAACAAAACATTATTTATCTAAACCAACCAAAATATGTGGGATGTTTCTTCAAAATCAATCATATTTTGATGTGTAATATGCCTAAACACATAGCAAAGCACTTGTAAAGACAATCAGAGGCAACCGACAAAAGCACTTGTAAAGACGATCAGAGACAACCGACAAAAGTTGAACCGTTTAGACCTAACCCAATGATCTTACCACCTATATAGAATGTATAAGAAATCAGGAATATGAACCCTAGTCCTCGAACATAACACAACTCATTCTTCCCATCACAAGTACTATGATTTAAGTCACCGGGTAGTCCAGTATCGGTGCAGAATGCCCCAAGCACATTTGGGCTCATATTCCCACAATTGGATCAGCGAAATGCAGATACAAAACTTGGCCTTTCTGCAATCCTAAGAGAACTTCTAACACGTCCTGCGATGCTCAAGTATTCGGTTACTCGTTTACCTGAAGCAGACCAGAAAGAAGCTGCAAGTTCCTGAAATTCATGGTCCGCATTAAAACACCACAGAAACATTAGAAATATTATAAATAATTCGGTGTTAAAAGGTGGAAACTTTAACCATTTATATACGAATGGGTTGTTTCAGGTTATATTCTATCTCTAACGGGTAAAACTTAAAATGCTAGCTAGAAAGGAACCCGTCCAAAGATGCCCAAAGTGAGTTTTCAATGATAGACCTCCTAAATCACTGTAGACAACAAAATGAGATTATTACATAAATAAATTAAATTTGGTTATCATATATGACATACTAATTATTTATCCAAACGCTCTTTCTACCTTCGGTTTGGCTTGGTACTATTAACTATCACTTGGCCGCTTAATCTTCTTCTTCATTTTGGTCACCAAATGCTTACATCCCCTCCTTCAGCTTTAAAAGCCTCCATATGTTCTTCAATATGAGCCAAATCTTTATCTCTATACCCGACATTCCAAGGGATAAAATAAGTACTACACTTATAACCACAAAATATAAATAAAAACTGTCCAAATTTGGACCGTTTGGCATACCGAATCATTAGCACACGTTTTTTGGTGTCCATTCAAATATATATTTGAACTTCATCTTAAGGTCCTTGACTTTGGCTGCAATGTCTACCTGAGTGTGATGACCACCAACCTATTTTTAAATCAAAGCACTATTAAATCATTATTAAAGGAGTAGTAACCATGATACTTTATCAAACAAAAGGCTTACCAGTGATAACTAAAGGAGTAGTAACCATGATACTTTATCAAACAAAAGGCTTACCAATGATAACTAAAAGTATTGCATGGGTTTAGGAGGGAAAAAAAGTTTCCAGACTATTTATCAAAGCAAAGGCTTACATCAAACTAAAAGTATTCGCATGAAATGCCATAATAAAAAGTTGAATAATAAGTGAAGAATGGCAAAATTAAAGTATTTTCTTATATCCCCATTTAAAACTTTCATACAGTTGTTAAAGAGTATAACCACACGTAAGAAATCATGCAACCTTCAAAATATTAAAATCATTATTCACAAAAATATAGTTTTTCTTAATCATATTTGACACATTAGTTATTAGTTATTTATTACAAAAAACGGAAAGTTCCAGTGAAACCGGAACCGACCCATTAAAAGATTACAAATCTTGAATTTCTTGTGCAGTAAAATGTCACAAATTCTAACATTTTAAAAGAAATCTTCAACTATAACTGCAATTAACGCTTCTTCATATTGATGTCTTTCTTTGTACTAATGTTCCCCTTAAAGTCAAAGGGGTCCTCGCCCGTTTGACCCGCTACCCCACCCAATTTTCCCATCTTTACTTGACCAGTATAACACACATTGAAAATTACCCGTTTGACCCGTTCCATCCATTTCCCAATCTCTACTTGAATAATATAACAAACATTGAAAATTACATGTTTAACCCGTTACCCAACTGTCCATTTACCCACGTAAAAGTGGTTGCAGCAGTTAGCGTGGCCAAACACCGAGGTATTAAAGCTACGAAACTGTCAAGCATAAACAAACACGCAAATTTAGTGGGAACAACACTGGTAATTTGTAAATGATTACGTAATACAGAAATTAAGAGGATACCTTACAACCTTCATCACCCAAAGTGTGTTTTCTGTTTAACACCATATTATAAGCATGTTTAGCAAAAAGATAAGATTTTTTTAAGACGCAATTTCATTTAGAGATAAATCTTGAAGATTCCATGACAATTTAGATAAGATATTAGGTAAAAAATGAAAACTTTAAGGTTAAAAACATAAAGAAAACAAAAAATACATATTTTATTTGCGAATTATTACTTGCCATGGGGAATTGCTTAGTCTTTTGGGGGTATGGTTGCTAGGCTGTCTTTCATATATTCAGTACCACTACACATGAAGATGATGATTGGTCAGCCCGCTTCATGACTTCTAACAAACATGTGGAACATTTGTGTTTATAGTGTTACCATGCAAATTTAAAGAAAATGAGTACCAACAATGTAACGATGAGGTTTTTTGGGCATAAAGAGCTTCTTGCAATTTTGCTCTACTCAGATAGGTGGATGCACAATCATCAGAGCAAGGATCAAAATTCTTGACCTAACAGAAGTACATCATGTAGTTCATAAATTGATCTTTATTTTTGATAATAATACCCTGTGATCCACTAGTTCATTGGCAGCCATACTAGTTGTTCTGTTTACGTATACTAAAACAAAATATAAGTATCTAACAACCAAAAAGCATGCAATCATACCCCACAATATTGATTCCGTCACTATTCAATATTTCATGCATAGCTAAATATAAGGTGTAAACATTGAGTTACCAGCAATTTTGATATATGTAGACTCTAGATGGTTATATCTTTATGTAAAAAAAACAATATCTACAACATAAGATAAAAAGGTAATAGGTAAAAATCCCAATGAAATTATGAAGCTAATTATCAACATATCTCCAATACAAATCTGACATCAAGATCTTGATGCTAATTATAAGGAACCACCATCAACAGGAACCTTCAAATCGTACAGACCTGCAAAATCGATTGTGATCCCATAAGGTAATTGGGAAGCAGTTAAAGGTGTCGTGGGTGGGAGATGGGGTTGGTACTTTGAATCTTGATTAACTTAAAATCGATCCATACTGGTATACTACATATAACTCAAGAAATTTGACATTTTAACTCAAGAAATTTGTAAAGATAATACAAATTAGAGACAATCGAACACAACAAAAACACCTGGTGGTCCGGCGGCGTTGCAGGGGTGGTTTGGCGAGGTGCTACGGCGGCGTAGAGGAGGTGGTCCGGCGTGGTGTGCGGCGTGAGTCTAGGGTTTGGGGGAGGAAGCGATCTGGGGAAATCAGTAATGGCGATGGTGTTGGGCAAGGTGGGTGTTCTTCGTGGGTTGATTTTGAAGCAGATGGGGGTTCGACGTAGGGTAACTGGGAAGCAGTTAACGGTGTCGTGGGAGCCTTTTTTTTTCTGTAGTTGGGGTTTTGGGGGGAGAAAAGCAAAGGTGAAGGAGGGAAATAGCCCGCCTTTTTTAAGGTATTAAAGTCTAGGTAAGATAGAAGCCTGACCGTTAGATCGTACCACTTATCAATGGTTAGATTGAAAGTGCACATGGATCAACCCATGTTTTTAGGGGTGATAAACAGGTCGGGTTCGCGGGTTAACGGGTCCAACCCGAACTCGAAAATCGTCTCAATCATATGAATCCTAACACGACACAAAATTTCGTGGGTTGACCCGAACACGACCCGTTCAACCCGAATTTTTTAATTTTTTTTATTTGAAATTAGAATATTAAAATAAAATTTTACTTAAAAAACAGAAATGTATATAATATAATTATATTTGAATTATAAAATCTTATCCTAATTTCTCTTTTTAAATTATACTTATAACATAAAATACACACCTCATTTAATTTATGACATAAAACATATTGTACAAAAATATAATATAATATAATATAAATGTATTAAACGGGTCAACCTGCCAACCCGAACCTCGTTAACCTAAACGGGTTCAACTTGAAACTGACCCGAACCCGTTTATATTAAACTTAACACGCAAATTTCGTGTTAGGTTCGTATCATGTTTTTTGGTCGCGACTGAATTTATCACCCCTAATTGCTCTTGTCCCCTCTAAAGAAGTCGTCCTTAAAGGAGAGATTTCTTGTAGTGGATGTTGTCAATTCGTCGAATCTAAGTTCCTGAATCACTCGTTGTTGTCTATGGTCAGCATGACAGTGCCTACCACAGCTGCCAGAGCAAGGCAGCAAGCTGTCACTGATGTTGTTACTACTGGATCGTCGTGCACCCGTCACACCACCATTACGACTCCACAATTTCGTATCAGTTGTGCTTATTACGATCAATCCTAAGCACGCCACTTTCTCTTCGAGAGAAGCAAAAAAGGTTGTATCAAACGTGTACCAACCAAAGTCTGCCATGTGGATGAAGGGTAGTATTATCAATTCCCGTCCGATACTAAAGATAAGATCTAAGTGAAATGTTATATTTAGTAATATGTGATACCCTAGGAAAAATGCTCAACACAACTAGCTTCTCCAGTGACTGTGTACTAAATTTCGGGACGAAATTTCTTTCAACTTGGGGATGATGTGACAACTCGTATAAATCCATGTACATTGTAGAATTGTGTTGCGATACGCGTGCTTTGTGAAATTCATGTATGATATGTATGTGGTGTGTATACGCGTGCTTTGTGAATTCATGTATGATATGTGAATTATATGTGGTGTGTGATTTGTATCTTTGATCGATTGTGTTAAATAAGTTATGTGAAATCAGAAACCAGAACCGAGGTATTGTGATATGTAATCACTATGGAATCGAGATAGTGTATTAGGTTAACAGGCGACACGAAACGTCGTATTAAGCTACGATAAGAAATTAGCTAAACCACCACGTATAGGTTCGCCACCTCTAAAAACTCACGCCCCATTCTTGTGTGTTTCTAATCAGCCCAAACCCCCCACCCAACACCCTTATGTGCAAACAACAAGCCCAACCCGCCACCCCTTACCCCTTTTGCGCAAACCTGGCCCAACCCCAATCTCCCACCCAATGGTTTCTTAAAGCCCACTCTACCTAAATCGCCCTAGACCCCACCTATTTTATTATGTACGTATCTTGCATAAGGGAATTTAAAACCCTATATCCCTTGGGGATCATTGTGTGCGAAGGAAGAGAAGGGAAATCCCTCCCCCATTTGCAAATCACTCCAAGAAATCACTGGATTCTTCCGTACTGCTTCTAGGTAACTTATTGTGCTTCCTTCAATGCTATATGTGCTTCAAATGTTTATTCATGGCTGTGATTTTTGGCATGTTTTATTGTGATGTTGATGTGAATGATTACAAGCTAGGGTTACTAGAAACTAGGTGTTTTCTTGAGTGGTTTTGGTCATCAAAGTGATTAGTTAGTAACTAGGGTTTTTGTTTGCGGTTTGAAACTTGTGTGAATGATGGTTCAAATGTTCAAACATGATTTATATGAAGTAATCACGGCTAGGATTATGTTTAAATAATAAGATTGGGGTATTAAGATGACAAGGTGTATCTAGGGTTCATGAGAATCAAGAATCGTGCATGGTGTTATCAATAATATGTGTAGTCATGTGTTCATGGATTAGGTTTTAGGATCTTGATGCCCGAGCATGTTAAATTTGATAAGCGTCTGCTGTAAATGACTTATTATCTGATGTTAGTCGTTATTAGAAGGTGTTGTGATCATACGTGCGCGTTTTAGGAACGTTTAAGCGATAAACAGCATGCTGATGAACTAAAACAGCCAACTTCAGTTGGCTGTAAACGGACCGTCATAAATCGAAAAATTGATTTTCTGAAGTCTAAATTATATTTTTTAGAAAAACGAATCAAATGGCACTGGAATCATATTTTTTTAGGTCGTTTGCTAGTTTTAAAGGTCAGTTTTGCACAGCAACAAAAGCTACGTTTTTACTGCAGAAAATGTGTGTTATGTTTTTTGTCACAACTTGAAATCTGTGTAGAATTAGGTCACGAAATTTGTACTATAGATGGCCACTGACGTCGTTGTAATTCTCCAATTGGAATTTCATCAATCGGACTAATGATGAATTTTAAATGAATTTTCCGTGGACTGCAGTCAGAAAGTGACGAATTTGATTGCCCCCCGGTAAATAAATTTTATAAAATAATTGGTGATAATTGGGTCCTGAGATTTTGATACAATAATATTTGGATCGTTTAAAATATTCTGTAAAAATTTGGGAATTTTTGGAATAAGTTAACTATTTTATTAAAATGCCCGAAAACAGCCCAGTTTTGGATGTTAAAGCTGAAACGACATAAGTAGTAGTTGCGTGTCTAAATGTCGGGTATGTTATCTGAGGATGATCTAACGTGATATATGTCAATGAAAGTGTTGTGTGCAATATCGTATGCTTGCTTTTGAATGGTTATAGATGGGATGTTTATATAGGCGTGAACTGTTAAAGTGAGTGCGTGTTATGTGATAGCTGCGTGTAGGAACTTTGTGTTTTATTTAATAAAACCATTAACAAACTAAATGGTAATCATATTAGGACGTGATTGACCAACCCTGACCGTTAACTATTTAAAGAGTTAAACCGAGCAACCAAAGGTGAGTTCACACTTTCCACAAGGCATGGGATTCCCGGTGGTTTGGGAATGGGATAAAGTATACTAAGGAAACATGCGTATTCTCCTTGGGTAGAATACGTACTCCCGCCCTCTTTGTTGAAGGGTGACAACATTGAAACCTGCGTGCTCTTCATGACACGTACTCCCACCCTCTTAACTGAAGGGTGACAACATTGACACTAGACAAAACTCTATCATTAAGTCCCTCATTTTATATCGACTTAATCGCTGGCCAATGGCGAACGGGTCATTAGTTAAATAGCGCTATTAGGTTTGACAAGCCTCACACCATGCCGTAGAGGATGGGCATGGACTAATGGACTTTGGCACTAGTCACTGATGATAGACATTGACGCAGGGCACATAAACATAACTACAGTCAGTAGTCGATATGGTAACGGGTCTAGTGGGATACATGGGGAAGCCCCCACTGAGTATGGTTTGGGAAACAATGAACTGGTTAACTCGTGGTTTTCGAAACATAACTATGGTTTTTGGAACAACATTAAAATGGACAACCAACTGTGAACTCGCTCAACTTTGTTGTTGATTCGTTATTATATGCCTTGCAGGTCGTTAGGTTTTTAGCTGGAGCTTGCATTGGAGCAGGAGTCGTTGTGGGACACGAACCGCTGCGTGTTCTTGAAAACTCTATTAAATTTAAAACTTATATTTTGGTTTTGAACTTAAATGCTTCTGCTGACTGTTAAACTTGGTTTTGGACTTTGGTTTGGAAAACTTTAGGCGTTTGGTTGTACTTTACTTTACTTAATGTTTATTATAATTGGTGGTATGATCCTGGTCAGTCACATGCCTCGCGGTAATACTCCGCTGGTAGATTTTGAGGGTGTGACATAATAAATATACATATATATATATATATATATATATATATATATTATGTTATATATAAAAGTTTGAAAAATATATAATTATAATTAATATAAATTAATAAATCAAACAGGAGCCAAGTCGGAGCCTAGCTTGAAAAATTACCAACAAACCAAGCTTGAGCTTTAGATGGAGCTTGGAGCCTCATAAGTTATTTTATATGTATCCAATATCTATACATATTGTACATTTATAAATATGTGTAGGTGTTTGTTTTGCCACATCACCTTATAAAAAAAGATTTAAATATGTATTTTATAAGCATTCAATATCTACACAAATATCTACACATGTTGTACATTTTTAAATATGTGTAGATATTTGTTTTGCCACGCAGTGGCGGACCCAGGATTTTTTTTCATTGGGGTCCATTTTTTGTGTAAGGATTTTTGACAACCGAACATTAAAATTTTCGAGTCGGTCATCGTAGTAGGGTTGTGGCTAGGATTTCACAACTAAACATTAAAATTTTCGGGTCGGTCATCGTAGTCGGGTCGGGGCTAGGAAATAATGTAGAAGCATTTAGTGGACATGAAACCATTACATTATATGTTGGAAGTTTTGTTTGGTAATCAAGTGTTAAATAAAATCGACATTCAATTTACATTTTAAAGAAGCAAATTAGAGGGTCCATGGGTGGTTGTGCTGTTTTAAAACACTAGTTTAATTTTGATGGAAAAAATAAACCAAAAAAAATAAGACATGTAAGATTTGAACTTGAGATCTATTTGTTGCAACACAAGAGGATTTACCACCACACCATATTTGTTTTAAATACCATGGGGTACAATTAATTTATTTATGGGGTCCTTGAAAAATTTAACATACCGGTTCTACTATTTTCTAAAAAAAGATTGGGGTCCGTGGACCCCGACCCGGACCATATGGGTCCGCCCCTGTTGCCACGTCATCAAAAAATATATATCTACTTATTTTATATATATCTAATATCTACACATATTGTACATTTAAACATGTGTAGGCATTTAATTTGCCACGTCATTTTTAAAAAAAATAAAATAAATACATATTAACTTAGTTTATCTACATTTTTTTTTAAATTACGTGTTGGCAAACATAATCATTTACCTACACATATATTAGTTTTTTACATATGTGTAGATAATTTACCTACACATGAAGAAAATTTGCCACATGTGTAGGTAATTTAATATTTAATCGATTGCCAATTTTGGGGGGAAATTTTCCCACCAACACCAAGTGTGGCTAAAATCCATTACCAACACATATTAAGTGTTAATCATTATGAAGATTTATTTTCAACCATTACCCACACATATACAAACATGTGTAGGCAAATTATATGTGGGTAAACACCCTAATTTCTTGTAGTGTCATTTGCTGAAATAAGAATTGGGGAGAGGGATAGTCCTCTAGTGGCGAACACTCCTATAAACCATTCTCCAATGGCAAACCCCAGCCCCGCACAAGAAGTACCATGGTCGGATGAAGAAGCAATTTATCCATCCCACTTGTCCTACAGGTTACATGAAGTTGGACGGGCGTGAAAACGATTGTTACTCTTCACCGCTTGATTCTCTATTTGATTATTAAGCTATGTTTTTTGTAGTTAATCTAAGGTTATAGTTTTAAATGTTTTATTAGCGGTTAATTATGTGGTTTATGTAATATTTTCTTTAGTTTATGCAATGTTTTAAATAGGTTTATTATAAATTTTTATTTTAATAATAATGTTTAATTATTATTTTTTTATTAAAAAAATTATATATGTATATATGAATATGAATTAAATTTATTTTGGTTAATTTCAAATATATCTATAATATATTAAAAAGGAAAAGTGACGTACACAAACGTAATATTACTTGGCGTACAACTTTCGAAATAACGTTTACAAAAGTTTTAAAGGTATTTAGAAGGAATAGAAAAGTAAATAGCTTGAAATTTTAAGACACTCTAGGGACAAAGCGGTAAATTTACCACTCTCATACAATTGTATGGTGAAAGTGAATTCCATTCATTCTGCAATTGAATGCCACATTGAATGTTTCATCGGTGCTTGCATCCGTTGAGAAGCCAAGAGGGCACTACGCGCGGCTCTTTGCTCTCCAAATCACCGGTTCATATATCTTCAACCACAAGAACTTAATTCAATCTTTTCTTGAGTCTCTTATCTAAACCAGAACTGATTCATTCGTGCGTACACACCTCTCCTACCTTCAATCACCCGTGTATACAGAGAGAGTGAGAGTGAGATGAGCGAAACAGAGGTGGCGAGATACGTGGCAACGAGCTACGGGCGCGTAGATTTTGGTTTCTACCTCCAAGATCGAAGCCATCCGATTATGTCCCTTGTAATGGTGGGAACATAAGAGATACAAAGAATTGAATCTACCCCTTTGTTTCCAGAAGATAGAACTAACGGTGGAAATTCCAACTCGTAATGGTAAACAGAAGATAGAAACGATAGTCTAGGGTTCCAATTGGGGGTTATGGGTGACCTCTGTCTGGGAAGGACTTAGAGGAATGAGGCGACGACGGTGGTGGTATACATTATGGTTTTTGCTTTCTCAATATTTTCTTATGCATTCTAATGGTCTAAGCCAGTTTTTTCAATACATAGTATAGATCTGTATGTGATGTTTAAAGTCTTCACCGCTCTAATTCAAGTGTATCATGTACGTGATGTTTGCAATCCATATTATAATCTCATCATGAACTGATTGTTGCAACTTATTCTTTTTATTATGAATCAATCGTAGCTTAATCAGATAAAGATAAAATTGTTGATGTTCAGTGCAGCGATTAGCGAGGGTGAAGTATATTTGCACGACTTTGTTGGTGAGTTTTATCTCGTTTCAGTTTGATTTTACATATACATGGAATGAAATTCTAGGGTTACTTGGTAAGTTTGTTTTACTCTGTTTCATTTAGCTTCTTGCATGATATTTCATAGTCATTTGGTGTCAAATTTTAGGTGAAATCATGTAACACCTCGAAAATTCACGTCCTATAATGCGTTGACACGTGTCATATGTTTAAAACGTGTGAAAGAATATTATAGAAGGACTAAAGTTGACAAACATGGAAAGTATGTGAATATACGTATTCTAAATGTCAACAGTGAATAAATATAATGTACATTAACCCAACATGATGTTTATAACATCAAATGAATAAATCATGGATCATGCGAAGCTAAAAGTGAGAGATTACAAACTACAGGGGTTAAATGTGTCAACATGTTTAAATTATACCTCTGAGTGACCTTTTGACGAACCCGAAGCTTTGTAACTGTTAATTATGCTCACTAGAATGCACGATATAAATTTCGTAAAGTTTCGTTATCGTATGAGAAAGTTATGATCAAATTCGTGTGCGAAGGGTTAAAGCGTAAACGTTGGAAGTTAGGACTTTTCGGGTAACAATAAAGTTAACCGGGGACTTAACAAAGTGGGTATATGTTTTAAAGCCCTTATAGATCAATTATGAGGGTTCATAATGCAAGAAACAAGTGTCTAAACGGAGTTTGAAGAGCCAAGGATCAAATCGCAAAAATCTAAAAATTTTGATTTTGTGCAGAAGGGGGTCGCGTGACGCGAAGCCCCAGGGGGGGTCGTCGCGCCACGCGAGGGCCTATCTGGTCTGACTTTCTTGCTTCTTTGTCTGCCATGGCCCTTGTGTTCGACTTTTAACCGATTTGCCTCATCTTGGACGACCCCTAGGCACCCCCTAAGCACTAGGAACATGTGTTGATCAGTTGTGGTGGGTTGTAGACTCATGTGTCAAAGATTTGTGGTGGATTAAACACTATATAAAGGACCATGATATGCACCATTGTTCTTCACACCTTCCTCTTGCAATCTGGTCATTTCTGGAGCTCCAAGGCACTCTCAAGTGATCACTAATCAAGCTTAGGACTTTTGTAAGTTTGCTTAACCTTCTTTAATTGAGTTTAGCTTAGTTATTTAGCTAAAAGTCAAACCATCGTAATTACGGTTTGACTTCGAGATTAATTAATAATGGCTCAGTCAAATCTCGAATTAAAAGTTGTTATAAGTTGGTATATATGTGGGTAATAAAACCTCAAAAGGGTTCCCCCTGATTCCCACTCTAACTAGGTCTAATGTCGGGTCAAACGTGTAATTAAAAAGTCAACAGAAAGTTTAAATTGCAATTTATGCATGATTAGCAATGTAGAACACATACAACATGTTTGATCATTAATATAACTTGGTAATTAGTGTAAGAACATGTCTAAACATGTTCAACCCGACAATTTCCTGTTTAGACCCGGTTCGGAACCGAAAGTCGCATTGTTTGACTTATACTTTGACTTTCAGTTCTGACCCATTTTGGTATGATTTAGAAATACCTTAGAGCTTTATTTGGACCAGGTTACATGCTAGTATAACCCTCTGTGATTATACACCTCGGATCATTAGTTATCCAATTAATACGCATGATTCCGTTAATATATGTTGACCATTATGCCCTTTTCGCCTTAAAACGTGATTTTTGGAAATGTAAAAGAGTAGAAACCTTAGTTACTGATATATAAACTTGCATACAAAATTTGACATCAGTTTGAGGTGTAGGTTAAGAGTTATGCTCGTTAGCGTAAAATTAAAGCTTTATGTCAATTAAACGGCGTGTTTAGCGTATAGCCTACTTAAACATACTTTTTGATATCAAACTCTTTACCCACTGATGTAATATATTATTTTGGGATTTTTAAAGATTTTTATTAAATTTTAGGCTGAGCATAACTTATAGTCGTAGGCTTAATCCGGTAATTGTCGGTTTTGCCCTTACGGGCTATAAAATGAGTTTTACATATCTAAACGACTCCAAACCTTTTGCTACTGATCACATATGATAAATAAATTATTTTAAGCCTTCTGGAAATATAAAAATATCAGATTTATGTATCAAACCCGGAAATGGCCTCTAATCGCCTTTTTAAGCGTTTTTAACGCATAGTATGTACTAAAACTATTTTAAACATACAAGGGTTGATACCTACTGATATTTGAGGCAAGTTATAATATTTTAACAGTAAGCAAAGGTTGATAAACTCAGACTTCAGTTTTGAGCTTTTCGGCTTATGTGAAATTACCAAAATACCCCTACGGGGCATAGTTTGGTTATAATTGATAAATTTCCCGTATATACTTTAACCTACTGATATAACTTAGCAAATTGAGTATATTTGCTGATTACATCAGGCCTGTAATGTCACACCCCCAAAATCCACACGCGGAGTACCACCGCTTGGAGGCGTGACATGACCAGGATCAAGCCACCAATCATATTGAACATATAAGTAATAAGTAAAAGTAAATGTAATCCATCACAATACAATTGGTGCTAAATCAAAAGCATAGCATAGGTAGCGGAAGCATAGTTATGAACATCCAACACAAGTGTTTAGTTTAAAGAGTCATAATGTTTTCCAACAAAACATCCACATCCGTGCCCACAACGACTGCGCCTCCCGTGCAAGCTCCAAGAGTACCTATGGTCCTACAAGGCATGTAACAGAGAGTCAACAACTAGTTGAGCGAGTTCACAGTTGGTTATTCAGTTATAGAATTCGTTTCGTAAATCTGTTGTTCGTTTTGTAAACCATGTTTCTTATTAATTCCCATCGCGGTCCTCCAGACATCTGTGCGAAGATTAGTGGCCGTATCGCGGCCTTTTCAGGCATCTGTGCGAAGATTTGTGGCCGTATCGCGGCCTTTTCAGGCATCTGTGCGAAGATTAGTGGGGGCTTCCCCATGTGTTAAACTAGTCGTGTTTGTACGTGCCCTTCTTGATCCAAGGACCGTAGCGAGTGTGAGTGTACGTAGGTTTTACGTACGTTAAGGTTGTTGTCCTACCCAAGGAGGACAAACGTACGTATTCTACCCAAGGAGAATACGCAGGATTAATATTGGCATCCTACCCATGGAGGATGGCGGTACATATCCTACCCAAGGAGGATATGTAGGTTCCATTATAGTTTCTTAACCCATTCCCAACCCACCGGGAATCCCATGCCTTGGTAAGAGTGTGAACTCACCTTGTTTGCTCGGTATGCTAAGCTAAGCTAAGTGCCCACAATAAATCAGTCAAGTCCTATAGTGCACGTATACTCAATCAGTTCACATTGTTTGTAAAGTTTCACATGGAACTAGTGTCACAGTAATATCACAGAGTGTTTGACAGTTCATAACATGCAACACAAGCAGTTAATTGCATCTATACATGTAACAGAGTTGGCATCTAGCAAATCTAGCAAATTAACTGAGTGAATAAAGTTAACGGAGTTCAATGGAATAACAGAATTAATCCACTTAATTTGGAATAATAAATAATCAGAGTAAGTCAGTTAACCCAGTTAATCAACTTAACAGAATTAGTCCACTAACAGAGTTACTCAAACAATAAAGTTATCAACTTACATATTTAACAAGGTTAAATAAACTAACTAAGTTATTCCAATGATTAGTTAAGCTAAATAACATAATTAATAACATTAATTATTAACAGTAGCTTGTTGCCAAACAAACAAAAGTGGACGAAATCCCTTATGGCCGAAAACCCCTTAAGAGCCGAAAACACATGAAGGGCCGAAATCACATGAAGGGCCGAAATCACATTAAGAGCCGAAAACACTATTGGGCCGAAAACACCCTTATAGCCGAAATCATCATGTGGGCCGAAATCCCTTTGGGCCGGAACTGTTTGGGCCGAAATCACTTCATGTGATTTCGTCCAGTTGATTAATGTGGGGGTGTTTTCGTGATCAACATCATCTTCTCCAAAACCCACTGTAACTTAAACCCAGCAACTAAATCTTATCACAGTTACAGGTTTAATCATCTACAAGTCATTTAAATCAATCATTGATATAAAACAAATATTCTACCAAAACTTTGTGAGATCAAGAACATACTTGAATCAGTTTATCATTCATTAACAAACACCCACTGTTGATCAAAACTTCAAATATATACACACAGTTCATGTATATTAATTATCTAACAATCACACAATGATCAATCACATAATCACATATATAAATGTATACATACATCATGAATAAACATCCAAAATCATACGATATGCAACAAGAAACAACTTGAATCATGAAATCACTAACCAAGATTAAACAGAGGTTTTTGCTTCAAAAGAGGAACTCTTTGTGGGTTTTCAGAGATAGAGAGAGAAACAATGTGATAGGATCAGATTTGATAAGTGTGAAACTTCTCAGAGAAGTTTGTTTATAAAATGATTATATATATAAAATATCTCAAGATTGGACACTGGGCCAAGCCCATCTGTGATTTCGTTGGTCATAGTGGACGAAAACACTTAAAGTGTTTTCACCACTTGGGTGATTTCATGAGTATTTGATTTCAGTAAGTTCCAACTTTATTTAACATATGTTTAAATAATAACACCTTATTAACATACAATCACATATAATAAATATGATGGATCCCAAGTATAAAATGTCAATCGAAATACGATATAACGTATTACTAATTGTAAGCGTTGTGAAACAACGAGTCGTGTAACAAACAACTAAATAAAAAAAAATTTAACGTCCACTAAATGCAAGATAAAATCTTGGAAACTCGAGTTGTCACATGTAACTCAGGTTGACACTTAAGCTCTTTTAAAACCTTTAAAATGACCAAACTACCCCTACGGGGCATAGTTTGTGATTAAATTCATTTCGGGCATAATGAAAGACATCTTACTGATGTCACAACATATATGAAGCATATTAACTTAGGAAACCTGTAAATAGCTCTCGTTACTACCCGTTACGCTTATTACGCGTTCGGTACGGTTTATGTAACTAGTTTACATAACTAGCCTAAACGGGTCAAACCTTATCGGTTTTATCTCAAAATCCAGGATGTGTATGAAATACCCATATTAAACAAGTCTTTGAACTTGTCGGGTCTAAATCACATTCTATCCGGTCTTCGCTTAATCGTGCGTACGAACCGTGTCTTTGAAACTAACCGGTCTAAGCTTAAGCTTAACTAAAGACCCGTTAGGATTCTAATAGGTTATTATAAACCTTCGTTCCAGATTAGGAGAACCAATAAAAGCTACTTGCAATTTTCTTATTGAGATTTATACATTGCTCAGGTAAATACTTTTAACTTATTTTCCCTATACGGGCTTGGGTTACGGTATATAGCATACCGCTTGATCGAGCATCAAATCTTCCATCGTTGGGTGGTTAATTGAATAATTTGATCGGCTCGTTTAAACAGTCTTGTTACTTAAAGCCTTTGGGGGGTTAATGACCATGTCCCGGATATCCTTGGCATCATTTTACGAAATGGCCACGACTTAAGCGCGGGGTATAGGCGTACACCCGTCAGTGCACAAAAGAATAATGTGGTGTGTCTATTGATCTTTAACCCGGACTTGATCCGGGCTACTAAACGCACAAGGAACATGTAATTCGTTCACAAGATTATATATTTAAAATAATTCTCCCAAGTTAAATAAAAATGTTTATGCCACGTGCATCCAAATCAATTTTCAATCATTTTCCAAAATGAGTCAGTTGATTGTATTTACCAGTGAAAACTGACATATTTTCCCAAAAAGATTAAATGCAGGTACTAAGCGTAATTGGCTGGGATTTCTCCTTAGCATCATTAGAAGTCTCGCAAGCTTAAGATGCCTGAAGTCTGTTGAACTATTGTTTCCATATTTTATCTTCGATCCTTCTGTGGATAAACTTCCGAATATTGTGACATTTGATATTACAATATTAAATTCGGTTGTATTATATCTTTTAAATTGCTTCCGCTGTGCATATTAAATATTGTGTTGTTTGACTATTATGTTGCCAACCACGTCACGATACTCCCCACTGGGCCCACCGGTGACACGTGGAAATCGGGGTGTGACAGGTTGGTATCAGAGCCAACACTGAGTGAATTAAACACTAGCCTTTTGTGTTTAATCTCAGTTACACAATTGCACAATTCTAAACTTTCGAGTCTAGACATATAACATAGGACAAATTCCACTTTGTTTGTGTTGTCTTTTATTTTGCATATATTTTTGTTTTGTTATCTCATGCCATATTGACAGGATTAACAAAATGCCGCCAAGATTCTTCAGGAGAAGAGGAAGAGGCAAGGGGCCAATCACCGCCCCCAATGATAATGAAGCTGGACCTTCGAATGTGCGAGCTCCATCTACCACGGAGAGTGACGATCCCCGGTAGAACCGGAGAAACCTCTTTGAGCCGGCTAGACGGTCGGTTTCTCACAGCTCAACACCTCCTAACCCTTATGGGCCACAGCCGGAATACGAGCCCAACAACCCTCAACCCTCATACATACCGTTACAGCGATCCTTATCGCACCACTCTTTCGGAGACCCTACACTAGTCTTCAGGGGCCGGTTTAACCCGGCCGAATTCATACCAGAACCAGCGGGTTTTAACCCACTGGGGCCAGATGACCATTTCTCAGGTGATCACGCGGACGATATGGACGAGGACACAGACCCCGTCGAACCAGCCAGTGGTACACCAAACCACCCGATAGAGATCTCTGACGGATCTTCTTTCCATGGATCACCCTATGTTGGTCCAGATAGCTTTCAAGCTATTTTTACCAGGCACGAATGGTACTATACACCTCCTCACCATTCGTCGCCTCATCAGCAGCAGCAGCAGCAACAGGATCCCTCTGTGGATTCACGGTTTGTGGCAGTCACGCCACCACCTCCACCGCCGTCAGTTCAGCCAGCACCTCCGCAACGACCAAGGCGTAGGAGATCTGGACCGCGTATGTCTACACGGGGAGGAGACTTCCATTTCAGCTCTCCTCGGCAATCAAGTGGCAGCCATTACCCGCCACATCAAGAAGATCCACAAATGGGTGGACCTTCACACCCAGTTGCACCGCAACCACCGCCTATGGGTTTTGATAACCCAATTCCAGCATACACGGGTTCCATGGCGTATAACCCGTTTGAACAGCCAGTGCACACCAACTACAACTACGCAGAAGTTGACCCATACATGGTAGCGGCTAACTACAACACCCAAGGACCCTATGGAGATCCATGGGGAGTAGTGTACCCAACTCATGGATACCCGATACCTGCAAGACCGATTATACGGACGCAATCGCAGCCACCACGATTTTCTCCCCCAGAACGAGAGGAAATTCTTCATAGACTGGATCAGGTTGAGCGGGACTTTCGTCGCGACCGCCAGGAGAGACAAAGCTTCTTCCAAGGATTAACGAGCCTAATTAAAGGGAAGAGAAAGAAGGACCGCTAAATCCTTCCATTTGTTGTTAAGCCCCTGCGTGGGTCAGTCTTGCTGTATAAACCCCTGCGTGGGTGTGCTTGTTTGTTTTGACCCCTGCGTGGGTCTAACTTTCTGTAAACCCCTACGAGGGTATGTGATTTGTGTAAGTCCCTGCGTGGACTATTATGTTATTAAGCCCCTGCGTGGGTATGTGTGTTATTAAGCCCCTGTGTGGGTAAATCCTTGTTTAAACCCCTGGGTGGGTAAGTTTGTTATTTGAAAAGACCCGTTTAGGGCAGCGTGTAATATTTTAATAAAGTAATGGAAT
This sequence comes from Helianthus tuberosus, assembly GCA_030545235.1. Taxonomy (NCBI): domain Eukaryota; kingdom Viridiplantae; phylum Streptophyta; class Magnoliopsida; order Asterales; family Asteraceae; genus Helianthus; species Helianthus tuberosus. The sequence goes on from JARYGA010060987.1 coordinate 29,402, forward strand.
GTTTGTTTTATAAATTTCATGTTGCCATTACGTGCATAGATATATTATATATGAAATAAATAAATCAAAACTCATTCCTTTTTAATAAATATATGCCTATGTAATTTTTTTAATAAGAATCTTAAAGAGTGAAACCTAGCCTGCGGGTCATTATAAGGCCGGGCCAAGATGGTAAGACCTGTTAAAAAGATTCAAATCCTTGTTAACATCTGAAAATATGTTAACACTCCTGACAGACGTGATTCATTTAAAATCACACACGTCATTATTATTATTGGACTCTTTAAAAGATTCCTAACCCAATTATATGATCTCTGAATCATGGGTTAAGGTCATCAATTAAGATGATCATATTTACCATACGTGGTAATATAGTGCCTACGGGCCCTGCTCATTTCCATATGAGCCAAAAGACAGTGGTAGCAATGACTCCCTGTCCGAAAAGGTAATGAACTAGGTTCAAACCTCAAATGCTTTGATTCTCTGAAATCCTAGCATATAATTTATAATTGTCCTTGTGACTAGGCCTATTGTGCCAGTATATTTTCATGCTCTGATTCTCTGAAATCATAGCTTATATTTTAAAATGTCCATTTGACTAGGCCTTTTGTGCCACAAATAAAACTGTTATTGTTTTATAATTAGGATAAATTATTATAGAAATCCTAAATAAATATGATTAATAAATTAACCAAATATGGTCTCTGTTACCATGGTTAATGAATTACCCTAAGGGGCAGTTCCATAATAAACTCCCAAATAAACTATTTTTCTTGTTTTCTGTAACAATTCAATTAAAATGGCTAACTCAGACGAACTTAATAGCCATCCTATGGAGAACATTGATAACGCCCGAGTTACTTTAACGGGTGCTGAATTAAAAGCGTTGGTCGACGACGTAGTTACAAAGGCATTGGAAAGGCAGTACGAAGAATATAGTGGGACTCGTAGTAGGACCCTATCTACTCAGCCTTCAAAGCCACCGTCCAAGAAGGACGAACAGAAGAAAGATGATGATCGACACTCCTCGAACCACCACAGTGCTCCATCTCAAAACATTGTATTGAACCAAGGACCTCGTGAGAAGGGATGCTCATATAAATACTTTGTTTCATGTAAGCCCCGGGACTTCACTGGGGAAAAAGGGGCCATTGACTGTATGACATGCTAGACGAGATGGATACGGTTGTGGATATCAGCGGATGCGCTAAGAGAGACGTGGTCAAGTTTGTGTCGCAGTCTTTTAAGGGTGAAGCTTTAGCATGGTGGAGATCTCTGATTCAAGCCACCAGAAAAATCCCATTGTACAACATGTCATGGGATCAATTTGTTGCCCTTATCAAGGAAAATTACTGCCCTAAGCATGAGGTGGAGAAGATAGAGTCTGATTTTCTATCATTGGTGATGACAAACCTTGACTGTCAAGCTTACCTAACGAGCTTCAACACAATGTCCCGGTTGGTTCCTTATCTGGTGACCCCGGAACCAAAAAGAATAGCCCGTTTTATCGGTGGTTTAGCCCCGGAAATCAAGGCAAGCGTGAAGGCTTCTCGGCCAACTACTTTTAGATCTGTAGCTGACATATCCTTGTCCCTCACCTTGGATGCGGTCCGGCAGAGATCGCTGAGGAATAAGGAGGCTGAGAAGAGAAAGCGTGAAGATGATAGTTCATGGAGATCGAACAAGAAACACCGTGGGAATAGTGACAACAAGAAAGGATCTGAGTCAAGGAAATATGGGCATCATTCTGGTGAGAAGCCCAAATGCAAGATATGCAAGAAACAACACTTTGGAAAGTGCAGACTTGAGTCGAACTCACAGACTCAGTCGAAAACCTATGCTTGTGGTATATGCAAGTCCATGGATCACAAAACCTTGAATTGCAAGAAGATGAAAGACGCAACGTGCTACCGTTGCAATGAAAAGGGCCACATTAAAACCAACTGCCCTAAATACACCAAGAAGCCTGAGGAGGCCAAGAAGACTAATGCTAGAGTCTTCAGAATGGACGCAAAGGAAGCAATTCTAGACGACAACGTTATTACAGGTACTTTCCTTGTAAATGACATCTATGCTAGAGTACTTTTTGATTCAGGCGCTGATAAGTCTTTCGTTGATAATAAGTTTTGTGAATTGTTGAAATTACCTGTCAAAACCTTAAACGTGAATTATGAGGTGGAGTTAGCAGATGGCACACTAGAAACCGTCTCAACTGTGTTAGATGGATGTGTTATATCCATTAAGAACCATTCTTTTCCTCTGTCTCTACTTCCCTTTAAGTTGGCCGGTTTTGACATAGTTCTGGGTATGGACTGGTTATCTCACAACCAGGCCCAAATTGTCTGTAACAAGAAACAAGTGGTAATAAAGACTCCGTCTGGTGAATCACTTACCATTCGGGGAGATACCCAATATGGGCTACCTGAGCAAGCGACTATGCTCAAGGCTTCAAAATGTTTAAAGAGGGGTTGTGTCATTTACATGGCACAAGTGATTATTGATGAGCCTAAACCAAAGATAGAAGACATCCCTGTCATTTCTGAATACCCAGAAGTTTTTCCTGAGGAACTACCTGGTTTGCCACCAGATAGGCAAGTGGAATTCAGGATTGATATCATCCCCGGAGCAGCACCAGTTGCCAGAGCACCCTATAGGTTGGCTCCAACGGAGATGAAAGAATTGAAGACACAGCTAGACGAATTGCTAGCCAAGGGTTTCATTAAACCTAGCTCGTCTCCTTGGGGAGCGCCAGTCCTGTTTGTCAAGAAGAAGGATGGGTCGATGCGTCTGTGCATCGATTATCGTGAGCTTAATAAGGTCACGATAAAGAATAGGTATCCTTTACCCAGGATCGACAATTTGTTCGATCAACTACAAGGAGCAAGTTATTTTTCGAAGATTGATTTGAGGTCAGGCTACCATCAACTGAAGGTTAGAGATGAAGACGTACACAAAACTGCATTTAGGACTCGTTATGGTCATTACGAATTCCTAGTGATGCCTTTTGGGCTCACTAATGCACCAGCCGCGTTCATGGATCTCATGAATCGCGTTTGCAAACCTTACTTAGATAAATTCGTCATCGTTTTCATCGACGACATTCTTATCTACTCGAAGAATCAAGCTGACCATGAGAAACACCTACGATGTATTCTCAAACTTCTACATCAGGAGAAACTCTACGCCAAATTTTCCAAGTGTGAATTTTGGCTTTGAGAAGTCCAATTCCTTGGACATGTGGTGAGTGAGCGTGGTATCCAAGTGGATCCCGCTAAAGTTGAAGCAGTTATTAACTGGCAAGAGCCAAAGACGCCTACAGAGATTCGTAGCTTCCTGGGATTGGCAGGATATTACAGGCGTTTCATTGAAAATTTTTCAAGGATTGCTGCGCCCCTAACTTCCTTGACTAAGAAGAAAGTAAAGTTCATTTGGGGCCCTAAGCAGCAAGAGTCCTTTGATATTCTGAAGCAAAAGTTGAGCAACGCCCCAGTACTGACATTGCCAGATGGAATAGAAGATTTTGTGGTTTACTGCGATGCATCGCACACTGGCATGGGGTGTGTGCTTATGCAGAAAGGCAAGGTTATTGCCTACGCTTCAAGACAGTTAAAGGTGCATGAAAAGAATTACACCACCCACGACTTGGAGTTGGGTGCCGTTGTATTCGCACTAAAACTGTGGAGGCATTATCTATATGGGATCAAGTGTGTGATCTATTCTGATCACAAGAGCCTTCAACATCTGTTTAATCAGAAGGAATTAAACATGAGGCAACGCCGTTGGATGGAAACTTTAAATGATTATGATTGTGAAATCAGATACCATCCCGGCAAGGCGAATGTAGTCGCCGATGCCTTGAGTCGAAAGGAGAGGGTGAAACCCATCCGAATCAATGCCAAGCGCATGGAGATAAAGAATAATTTGATTGAAAGGTTGTTAGCTGCACAGAAGGAAGCTGTGTTGAAAGCTAACTATCCTAATGAAAAGTTGGGAGTAACTGAGGAGCAGTTAACTCTTAGCAAGGACGGAATTCTAAGATTAAATGGACGAATATGGGTTCCAATTCATGGAGGACTTCGAGATGTCATCCTCCAGGAAGCCCATAGGTCCAAATACTCCGTTCATCCTGAAGCTGATAAGATATACCAGGATCTAAAGGCAAATTATTGGTGGATAGGCTTGAAAAAGTCTGTAGCCACCTATGTAGCTAAATGCTTGACATGTGCGCAAGTCAAAGCCGAGCATCAAAAGCCGTCAGGCTTGCTACAACAGCCTAAACTTCCTACGTGGAAGTGGGAAATGGTAACTATGGATTTTATCACCAAGTTACCCAAAACAAGGAAAGGAAATGATACAATATGGGTTATAGTTGATAGACTGACTAAGTCAGCACATTTCTTACCCATCAAGGAGACTTATAGCTCCGACATGTTAGCCCAGTTATACGTTGATAAGATTGTAGCCTTACATGGCATACCTGTGTCTATTATCTCTGACCGAGATACTAGATACACGTCACATTTTTGGAAGAGTTTCCAACAATCTTTGGGCACACGTTTAAATTTTAGTACGGCTTATCATCCTCAGACTGACGGTCAGAGTGAGCGTACTATTCAAACGTTAGAAGAAATGCTACGTGCATGTGCGATCGACTTGGGTGGTAGTTGGGATAAGCACCTACCCTTAGTCGAATTCTCCTACAACAATAGCTACCATACCAGCATTAAGGCTGCGCCTTTTGAGGCATTATACGGTAGAAAGTGTAGATCACCCATTTGTTGGGCAGAAGTTGGAGATGTCCAATTATCAGGACCAGAGATAGTCTTTGAAACGACGGACAAGATTGTCCAGATTCGTGACCGTCTCAAAGCTGCCCGGGATAGGCAGAAGAGCTACGCAGATCCAAAGCGTAAAGCTTTTCACTTCGAAGTAGGTGATAAAGTGTTGCTTAAAGTATCACCCTGGAAGGGGGTGATGCGGTTTGGTAAGAAAGGCAAGCTAAGCCCGAGATACATAGGACCTTTCAAGGTTATCGAACGTGTCGGGTCAGTTGCCTATAAGTTAAACTTACCGGAAGACCTCAGTGGAATTCACAATGTGTTCCACATCTGCAATCTGAAAGAAGTGTTTCGCTGATGAATCACTGGTAATACCGCATACAGATGTGCATATAGATTAGAGCTTAAAATTTGTGGAAAAACCTTTGTCGATTGAAGATCGACAGGTAAAGAAGCTTCGAAGGAAGCATGTACCTATTGTAAAGGTCAAATGGGATGCCCGTAGAGGTCCCGAACACACGTGGGAGGTTGAATCCACGATGAAAGAAAAGTACCCTTATTTATTTCAGTAAATCTCGGGTCGAGATTTATTTTAAGGGGGTGAGGATGTAACACCTCGAAAATTCACGTCCTATAATGCGTTGACACGTGTCATATGTTTAAAACGTGTGAAAGAATATTATAGAAGGACTAAAGTTGACAAACATGGAAAGTATGTGAATATACGTATTCTAAATGTCAACAGTGAATAAATATAATGTACATTAACCCAACATGATGTTTATAACATCAAATGAATAAATCATGGATCATGCGAAGCTAAAAGTGAGAGATTACAAACTACAGGGGTTAAATGTGTCAACATGTTTAAATTATACCTCTGAGTGACCTTTTGACGAACCCGAAGCTTTGTAACTGTTAATTATGCTCACGAGAATGCACGATATAAATTTCGTAAATTTTCGTTATCGTATGAGAAAGTTATGATCAAATTCGTGTGCGAAGGGTTAAAGCGTAAACGTTGGAAGTTAGGACTTTTCGGGTAACAATAAAGTTAACCGGGGACTTAACAAAGTGGGTATATGTTTTAAAGCCCTTATAGATCAATTATGAGGGTTCATAATGCAAGAAACAAGTGTCTAAACGGAGTTTGAAGAGCCAAGGATCAAATCGCAAAAATCTAAAAATTTTGATTTTGTGCAGAAGGGGGTCGCGCGACGCGAAGCCCCGGGGGGGGGGGGGGTCGTCGCGCCACGCGAGGGCCTATCTGGTCCGACTTTCTTGCTTCTTTGTCTGCCATGGCCCTTGTGTTCGAATTTTAACCGATTTGCCTCATCTTGGACGACCCCTAGGCACCCCCTAAGCACTAGGAACATGTGTTGATCAGTTGTGGTGGGTTGTAGACTCATGTGTCAAAGATTTGTGGTGGATTAAACACTATATAAAGGACCATGATATGCACCATTGTTCTTCACACCTTCCTCTTGCAATCTGATCATTTTTGGAGCTCCAAGGCACTCTCAAGTGATCACTAATCAAGCTTAGGACTTTTGTAAGTTTGCTTAACCTTCTTTAATTGAGTTTAGCTTAGTTATTTAGCTAAAAGTCAAACCATCGTAATTACGGTTTGACTTCGAGATTAATTAATAATGGCTCAGTCAAATCTCGAATTAAAAGTTGTTATAAGTTGGTATATATGTGGGTAATAAAACCTCAAAAGGGTTCCCCCTGATTCCCACTCTAACTAGGTCTAATGTCGGGTCAAACGTGTAATTAAAAAGTCAACAGAAAGTTTAAATTGCAATTTATGCATGATTAGCAATGTAGAACACATACAACCTGTTTGATCATTAATATAACTTGGTAATTAGTGTAAGAACATGTCTAAACATGTTCAACCCGAAAATTTCCTGTTTAGACCCGGTTCGGAACCGAAAGTCGCATAGTTTGACTTATACTTTGACTTTCAGTTCTGACCCGTTTTGGTATGATTTAGAAATACCTTAGAGCTTTATTTGGACCAGGTTACATGCTAGTATAACCCTCTGTGATTATACACCTCGGATCATTAGTTATCCAATTAATACGCATGATTCCGTTAATTGCTCATATGTTGACCATTATGCCCTTTTCGCCTTAAAAAGTGATTTTTGGAAATGTAAAAGAGTAGAAACCTTAGTTACTGATATATAAACTTGCATACAAAATTTGACATCAGTTTGAGGTGTAGGTTAAGAGTTATGCTCGTTAGCGTAAAATTAAAGCTTTATGTTAATTAAACGGCGTGTTTAGCGTATAGCCTACTTAAACATACTTTTTGATATCAAACTCTTTACCCACTAATGTAATATATTATTTTGGGATTTTTAAAGATTTTTATTAAATTTTAGGCTGAGCATAACTTATAGTCGTAGGCTTAATCCGGTAATTGTCGGTTTTGCCCTTACGGGCTATAAAATGAGTTTTACATATCTAAACGAATCCAAACCTTTTGCTACTGATCACATATGATAAATAAATTATTTTAAGCCTTCTGGAAATAAAAAAATATCAGATTTATGTATCAAACCCGGAAATGGCCTCTAATCGCCTTTTTAAGCGTTTTTAACGCATAGTATGTACTAAAACTATTTTAAACATACAAGGGTTGATACCTACTAATATTTGAGGCAAGTTATAATATTTTAACAGTAAGCAAAGGTTGATAAACTCAGACTTCAGTTTTGAGCTTTTCGGCTTATGTGAAATTACCAAAATACCCCACGGGGCATAGTTTGGTTATAATTGATAAATTTCCCGTATATACTTTAACCTACTGATATAACTTAGCAAATTGAGTATATTTGCTGATTACATCAGGCCTGTAACTCAGGTTGACACTTAAGCTCTTTTACAACCTTTAAAATGACCAAACTACCCCTACGGGGCATAGTTTGTGATTAAATTCATTTAGGGTATAATGAAAGACATCTTACTGATGTCACAACATATATGAAGCATATTAACTTAGGAAACCTGTAAATAGCTCTCGTTACTACCCGTTACGCTTATTACGCGTTCGGTACGGTTTATGTAACTAGTTTACATAAACTAGCCTAAACGGGTCAAACCTTATCGGTTTTATCTCAAAATCCAGGATGTATATGAAATACCCATATTAAACAAGTCTCTGAACTTGTCGGGTCTAAATCACATTCTATCCGGTCTTCGCTTAATCGTGCGTACGAACCGTGTCTTTGAAACTAACCGGTCTAAGCTTAAGCTTAATTAAAGACCCGTTAGGATTCTAATAGGTTATTATAAACCTTCGTTCCAAATTAGGAGAACCAGTAAAAGCTACTTGCAATTTTCTTATTGAGATTTATACATTGCTCAGGTAAATACTTTTAACTTATTTTCCCTATACGGGCTTGGGTTACGGTATATAGCATACCGCTTGATCGGGCATCAAATCTTCCATCGTTAGGTGGTTAATTGAATAATTTGATCAGCTCGTTTAAACAGTCTTGTTACTTAAAGCCTTTGGGGGGTTAATGACCATGTCCCGGATATCCTTGGCATCATTTTACGAAATGGCCACGACTTAAGCGCGGGGTGTAGGCGTACACCCGTCAGTGCACAAAAGAATAATGTGGTGTGTCTATTGATCTTTAACCCGGACTTGATCCGGGCTACTGAACGCACAAGGAACATGTAATTCGTTCACAAGATTATATATTTAAAATAATTCTCCCAAGTTAAATAAAAATGTTTATGCCACGTGCATCCAAATCAATTTTCAATCATTTTCCAAAATGAGTCAGTTGATTGTATTTACCAGTGAAAACTGACGTATTTTCCCAAAAAGATTAAATGCAGGTACTAAGCGTAATTGGCTGGGATTTCTCCTTAGCATCATTAGAAGTCTCGCACGCTTAAGATGCCTGAAGTCTGTTGAACTATTGTTTCCATATTTTTTCTTCGATCCTTTTGTGGATAAACTTCCGAATATTGTGGCATTTGATATTACAATATTAAATTCGGTTGTATTATATCTTTTAAATTGTTTCCGCTGTGCATATTAAATATTGTGTTGTTTGACTATTATGTTGCCAACCACGTCATGATACTCCCCACCGGGCCCACCGGTGACACGTGAAAATCGGGGTGTGACAAATCACTAGGAAAAACAAGTTTATCAGGAAGAATATGTGATCATTAGGAAGAAGAACAAGTTGATCAGAAGAAACTGGGCAGCCATTCAGCGAAGGTTTCCAACATCAAGGATTCTAAAAAGTACTATAGAATGGTGAATTGAATTTGAACAACGTCAAGGTTCACGCTTTTAACAATTTTTTTTTTAACTTTTACATTAGAAACCACATAAATGATGAATTAAGTAACTCAAATTCTTTCTTTTCCTAAATAGTCGTTTGGTGGAAATTTTCTACAAGACAACCTCAAGCCCTTCTACAAGTCTGATCTAAAAAAAGAACAAAAAAAAGGACCCGTGATATGTAAACAGCGGTCGGTTATTATCTGTAATCATAAATGTTCTTTCTTCAAAGTTTTAGATGAAAATAAATACTAACTTGTTTATTTCTATCTTAATCTACTTCTGTGTACTGTACAAATCATATCAATTATCCCCCCCCCCCCCCCCCCCCTAATTTAGTACTTCATGGCAGCTTATGTTTCTAAACCAATTTGAGACATTTACTTCACGGCAGGAACAAGATTAGAAGTGCATGTTTGGTTTTGCATTATTTGTTATACCAGGGACATTTAAATGTGGTGGAGAATATATATATATATATATAGGGGATCGCTAGAATGAGAACCACCACGAGTTGTAAGAACTACGAGAACCGCGCCCCGCGGGTGGCCGTCGGCGACGAAATTTTTTTTACACCTAGATCCGTATATTTTAGGGGGGGTGTAAAATTTTCGGTTCAAACGGCGCGCCCGAGGGGGTAGTTTTTTACGCCCAAAGTTTGGGTTTTTTTAATTTTTTTAATTTTTCTTTTTTTTTTTTACCAAACTTTGGGCGTAAAAAACTACCCCCTCGGGCGCGCCGTTTGAACCGAAAATTTTACACCCCCCCCTAAAATATACGGATCTAGGTGTAAAAAAAATTTCGTCGCCGACGGCCACCCGCGGGGCGCGGTTCTCGTGGTTCTTACAACTCGTGGTGGTTCTCATTCTAGCGGCCCCCTATATATATATATATATAATTGCTTTGTGCTTGAATTTTATGTTTATAAAGTTAGAAAATAACTACAGGTTCTAACAAAGAGATTAACTTGAGTTGGAATAATAAATTGTCACCATATATTGCTTCGTTGATGCCTCGGTATTTTAAATACATTGCTTCAATGAAAGGGGTCAAATGGGCTCAATGAGTTAAAAGGGTTCCGGTTCAAAAACCACCTAGAGTGTATAGATAAAGCCCGTCACACAACATGCGCCAAATAAACATAAATTTCCGCGGCAACGCGCGGGCATTACCACTAGTAATCTAATAAAGTGTATCAGTTTATGTTTTTTTTTTAATTTATTTAAAAATGTTTTAAAATGGAAGGGTCCACAAATTCATACCGGACCAACCATCACCTTCTCCTCCAACGCGCCACCCTGCCCGCTTTTGAGTCCGATGGACCGGACCTAGTTGATTCCCCCAAGTTCCGGATGCTCTAGTAACAACATGATTTTTTCTTCCACTTGTTAACGTTTTATATATTATTTTGAGGATAATCAATGAGGCTTGTCAATTACGTTCAAACAATTTTCAATTACCGAATTTTTCTTTGCAGGTTGGCTCGATGAGTATCAAAATAAAAGCAACAAGACTTTATTTCATCAACAAAGAAGAATACAACATGGTTTTATGATATACATAGAAGACATAATCAAAACCAAAATAAAAACAAGAAGAGAAGAGAAGAGTGGGTGGACAAGATGTGTTACCCTCGCCATTGATCCTAACGGCGTTTGAGCAAAGATCTCTCTATCTATATAAATAATAATGGTAATAATAAAGAAGGTATGAAATGAGTTGTTATTTAAGGGCGATGACACTTTTCATCATGTCTTTAAATTCAGAAAAGTCGACCAATCCATCAGAGTTCCGATCAACCGAAGAGATCATCATCTCTACCCTTCCCATCTCACTAGCCTCGGCAAAGCCTAATTTCTTAAGCACCACCTGCAACTCCTGTGCGGATATGTACCCATCTCCGTCTTCATCAAACACCTTGAAGGCTTGAACGCCTCCGTCAAATCGGACTCCTCCTGCTTGCTGCTGTCGATGTTTCCGGACTCGTCCTCCTCTCCAACCGCGTCCTCGAAAAACAGCTCGCCTAATGATTTGTGCAACGCATGGAAGTCATCAAACGTGAGTCCGGTGTTGCCCGGTTGGATGTAGGATTTAATCACGGAATCCAGCTCGCTCACGTTGGTTTCAAGGCCTAGGAGGACCAATGCGCGGCTAAGCTCGTCCACGGTGATGAAGGAATCATGATCCGTATCGAAGAGGTCGAATATTCGACGTAGGCGTAGCGTGTTCAGAGACGGGGAACGGAGGCGGAATGATTTGGAGACGGAGGAGGATGATTTCAGGAGGCTCTTCTTATCGGCGTTGCTTTCCATGACTAGATAATGGGGGCTAATTGGCTTCGCTCGGTAATGATGTTGAGTAGGAGGATGGATCATCGTATATTCATTATCTAAGTATAGAAACAAATGAACACAGAAGCTATAAAGCAGGAGAGGCCAAGCTGGTGGTCGTCGTCGTCTTCATTAATTCCCTTATTATTTTCTCTCAGTTAATGTAATAAAATAAAATGTTTATCATTTCTCAAAATCATTACTATTTTTGTTTCAAAAAAAGGAATATACACACTAACATGATTAAATACAAGTTTTGAATTTGTATATGTCATCGTTCACGGTTCAACGTGTATTTGATATTTGTAATACACACTTAATCCCTAAAATAAACGCATCTCTCTTTCTATTATATTACTCCTATACAGGTGTCACGGTCGACCCTCAGAATTTGGATAAACTGTTCGAGCTCAAAAGTATATTCGACAACAGACTAAACAGTATCGCCCCTACTTTCGTGTCTGTGCGTCCAGAGAAGCCTAATAGGTGCCCCAAAACAAACGGATATTGTTTTATTATTATTATTATTATTATTATTATTATTATTATTATTATTATTATTATTATTATTATTATTATTATTTTAGTTAGGTAACTCTTAATTTTATATCAAATGTGTATTGGGCTAAAAATAAGCGGCTTTTGTTACTATAAATAAGCAACAAAAATATGCAATACAATTTATACCTTGTCCTTTGTGACTTTTTCAAAAAACAAAAAAAAAAAACAAAAAAAACAAAAACAAAAACAAAAACTTGATTTTTTACTTTTAATTCAAAGGTTTTTACCTTTTGCAATTTAACCGTACATAATTCGTTTTTTAACTTTAACCCAAAACTTTTCATTATTTGCAATTTAACTTCACAACTTTTGTCACTTATACTTTTCATCGTTCGCAAATTTTCGTTTTACGTATAGTTTTAAATTTTTCGAGTTAATACGACGCAACGTACGATTGTGGTTCAACTTTTTTATGTTTTGTTTCAAATTTTGCAAGTTAAAACGGCGCAACGTGCATGTGTGGTTCAACGTTTTTACCTCTATTTTTCCATGTTTGACAGGTTCGTTGCAACACGCAGATCCTAGGTCGAGTCAGTGTTGGTGGTCGATGACGGTTGTGTGGCATTAGTACTATTTGACACCGTTTTACACCCCGCCGCAAAGCGAGGTGTGCTTTGAGGGTTTCCTAAAAAAAAAACGGTTATGCATATTGTTGTTGTAACCTTGGCTTTGGAAGTTTTCAAAAAAAAAAAATTGATTTCTTTTACATTTCACCTAAAAGTATTTCATAAATTACTTTTAACCCATAACTATTTGTTTTTTTTTTACTTTTAACCCAAAACTTTTTATCTTTTGCAATCTATCCTCACAATTTTTTTACTTTCAACTTTGGTTCTTTATAGTTTTCATTTTCCGCAAGTTTTTCGCTTTATGCTTGGTTCTAAATTTTGTGAGTTAACAAATCGCAACGCGCGTCTTTGGTTTAACGTTTTTACGTTTCGTTCTAAATTTTGCGAGTTAACACGATGCAACGTGTGTGTGTGGGTGAACGTTTTTACATGGTCTATTTTTTTCCCGTTTGACAGGTTTAACATAACGTTTGGGTCCTAGATCGACTTAGTTATAACTAAAGAATCATCGCCGCATTGCGGCAGATCGCAATTCTAGTTCAAGATAAATTTGTAAATGGACCTATTAATAACTTTGTGTTTTGTATGGATATGCTATTTAAAAAAAATGTGCCATCGAAAACACGGGTCTTGGCTGACGATTCTCCACGCCCGCCCCAGGGCCGCCCCTGTTCGGTGTATTATACGGAGTTCAATAATAAAACCATTATAGTTATAAAATCTTTAGAAACTTCTTAATTATTTTAGAATGAACATGCTATATGTAATAATGAAGTAACGAATAATACAAACCAGTTAAATTAATAATAATAATAATACAAAAAGTTAATAACTGCAAATGCTATTTATCAACTAATCGTTTTTGGTGACACAGGAAAGATATATCCGGTGACACAGGCAATGTTTTTGGTTTTGGTCCTATTAGCTCGGATTTCAATGTTCAGAATATTGCTAGTGGGCTAAGGAAGGATAAAAGGAAAATCTATAAAAAAATTAGAAGTAAAACAAAAGAGGTGGAGGATATAAGTAAGATACAGAGACCCAAGAAGAGGACCAGACAGGATGACCCATTTGATTTAAATGAAATTATCGGTATTGTGGAGAACAGTGAATCAAATGAGGATCAGGAAGAGAACAACTATGTTTTTTCTAGAGAGGAAGAACCGGGTGAAAGTGAACCGAAAGGGAATAATGAAAATACAGATAAGTCTAGAGGTGGGATCTGTATTGAAAACTCAGCAGAAAAAGTCTATGGGCAACACAACGACGACAACGACATCCTCGATAAAGAGACTCAACTTACGGCTACCTTGGGGGGAGTTGTGGGGGTTAACCTACAACAACATGAGCACTTGATTAGAGAAGCGATCAGGGAAGAAGGAATCCAAAAAGATTTTAAATGAATTTTCTTTCCTTGAATATTAGAGGGTTAGGAGAGGGGGTAAAAATAAAGCGGGTTGGGTTAAAGAGTTGAGAAAGGAGAATGGGTCTGATTTTATTGCTTTACAGGAAACTCAATTTAGTGATATTTCAGGTATCGAGTTCGAGAAGTTCTGGGGGCCCGGAAAATTTGAGATGGATCACGTGCCAGCGGCTGGGAGATCCGGGGGAGTGGTGAGCGTTTGGGATCCTTCTGTTTTCAAGGTACACGACTCTTTTAAACATCCTAAATTCCTTTTATCCATGGGGGTTCTAAAGGGGAGGAACATTGCGATTAACGTTCTTAACGTGTATGCTCCCCAAAGTGTGGTTCATAAGAAATCTTTGTGGGATATCATTGGGGGTCTATTGGGTAATATGTCGGGTCAGTGGGTTATTCTGGGAGATTTTAACGCTGTTCGATGTATAGAAGAAATGATGAATTCTAAATTTAACAAAAAATGTGCTTCCAACTTTAACAACTTTATTATCAGTAATGGGTTGAGAGAATACGACATGAAAGGAAGGAAGTTCATGTATCATAACGCCATGGGTAACAAGCATAGCAAGATTGACAGGGTTTTGGTTTGTCATCACTTTTTTTCGGATTGGCCGGTGGCATGTTTAAGGGCGTTACCTAGGGTTCATTCAGATCATTGCCCGCTTGTCCTATCATGCTCGAATAAAAACTTTGGTCCTAAGCCGTTCAGATTTTTCAACTCGTGGTTAGATCGTGAGGATTTCGACGAGGTTATAAAGAGGGCTTCTGAAAGTTTTTCCGGTTTTGGAGATGCGGATGTGTTGGTGCATGTTTGTGACAACAGCTTAGATTTGGTCTTTGGATATCTTGTAATTAGTTAAACGATAAACAGTTAGCGGGTTTAGCTTTGTATTAGTGAGTTGTAATGTTTGGGCTAACCAGACCCATACTTATGGGGATGTGGGGCGAATTGGGCTTGTCCAATTCGCAGTCCATGATGTTTAACCTTGGCCCAAGTAGTAACCTTGTGTTATATAAACAGGGTTATGCTTTAGGGTTTAGGTTAATCAGCTAATTAGCCAAAACAGTTTGTGTGAGAGAATTCGTGAAGGCTCTAGGGTTTGGACGAATTTGTGGTCTTGATTGATTGTAATTCGTTAAGATTGATAATCAATAAAGACCGGTTTGAAAGTGATTGCTGATTTCTGTTTTCTACTTGTTTCTGTTATATTCTGATCAAGAGGATTCCGCACTCTTG